>JAJPUD010004140.1:51461-94365 GCA_023553655.1 Myrmecobius fasciatus | reverse complement strand
CTCTCTCTCTCTCTCTCTCTCTCTCTCTCTCTCTCTCTCTCTCTCTCGTGTGCAAGCATGCATGTGTGCACTCTATCTCTTTGTCTGTCTGTCTCTCTCTGTCTCTTTCTCTTTCCCTTAGATAGAGACAAATTGTCTCTGTCTTATCTCACAGCTAATAGTTCTAAAACCAATGGAGTAAATTCAAAGGAGAATTATAAACAGATCTAAGTCCATTAGGTACAGTTTCCAAGGGAAAAAAAAACTGCCCGCTGGTACTTATTCTCTAGTTTACACTAGAGACAAAAGTATAGATTATTGGGGAAAATACCTGACTCTTCACTGTGGTTATCAACTTACTCATTTTATTTTATTTTTTAATTTATCCATTTTAGAGGAGACATTAAAATGATAGGAGATTAGAGACTGCAGGACTGGGCTATATTTTTGGGATTTCTTAGAGATTCTGCCATTGAAGCTCTATAAGTTAAATGTAAACAATTAAGAGATTTAAGGAAAGGAAAAAAAGAGACTGTGTGGGGAGGGGGATTCCCTATATATACTGAGCTTTGTGAATTTTGAGGGGGTTTAAAACTTGTCTCATTTTCCAGTTCTGGACTTTTTCATCTGCCAAGCATGTCTAAACAATTAAGTACATCTGGCATTTTTAGATTTTTAGTGTCAAACTCATTTGCTTGGAACTCAAGTCAGAGTTTTCTCACAACTAGCTAGTAGCACATTTAAGAAGTGGCCTAATGTATAAAATGCTAAATTTTATCTACTTTTTTTAGAGGGTATACTGTTCCCTTTTAACTATGACATAGTGGAAAGAAAATTGAACTTAAGGTCAAGGAACCTTGATTTGAACTCTTGCACTGTAATTTCCCTGTCTCTGCAACCTTGAACAAGCTATTTAGCATCTCTGGGTCTTGTTTTCCTCATCTATAAAATGTGAATTGGACCAGGTGATCTTTAAAACACTAGGTCAGTCAATTATAGAGTAACAGACTTGGAGTAAGCAAGATATGAGTTTAGATTCTGATGCAGAACAGATTATTTAACCTCTCTCAGACCAATTCCTCATCTGTAAAAGAGAGGTGACAGCAGTACCCACTTCACAGAGTTGTCATGAGTCTCAAATGAAATAACATTTAAGTATTTTGCAAATCTTAAAATCTTATGCAAGTGCTAGATATTTCTATTCTGAGGTCCCTCCCTCCCAATTCTAAAATCTGCTTCATCTTCCTATTTCCAGTTCATTAGGGAAGAGAAAAGAAGCTAAGATTTTTAGAGTTCTCTCTCTCTCTTTGACCTCACAAAAAAGTGTGAGGGAACTTTATATGCTGAATGATAAAGGAGATACTAATGACAGTATTTACATAGCACTTGAAGATTTGCAAAACCATTTTATATATTATCTCATTTGTTCTTCACAACAGCCCTAATGAGATAAGGTTGTTATTATGCTTATTTTATTATGCTTATTTTACAGATGAGAAAACTGAGGCAGAGGGAGATGAAGTGCCTTGTCCAAGATCCTATTGTTAATAAGTATGAGTCAAGATCTGAACTCAGGTGCCTTCAGGTCTCATACTACCCCTACACCATCAGGAAGACTGATCTTCCCAAGTTCAAATCTATGAGCTCCTGACCAAGTCACTTAACAGTGTTTGGAGTTGGAAATGACAAATCATCCAGTATTTTTGCCAAGACAACCCCAACTGGGTCATGAAGAGTCCGACAGGACAGAAATAACTGAACAATAACACAATACTAAATGTTGGAGTACAACTAAAAGAAAAGCAGTTCCTGTCCCTGAGAGACTTACATTCTAATGGTGGATATGGGGAGACCACACACAAGAAGGAACTGAAAAGGGAGCAGGGAGGTACCCTGTAAGGGGGTGTGCTTTAGAAGGCCAAGCATCAGGACCTGAGATGATGGCAACGAAACTTGGCTGGTCTGAACCCTTCCACAAAAATGGAGCCTCTATCTGGAACTCTTCAATGGTGGAAGGTGGGAACACCTCAGAGATTCTTGGATGAACTAGAAGGAGGAGGCCCCAGACACTGGAAACATTCAAGACACATCCTACTTTTGTGTTGAAAGAGGATGTTCTTGTGACAAGATAAATGGTAAAAAATTAAAATTTTTTTTCATTGAGTAAGCTTTTTTTCTTCCCCTCACTGTGCCCATCTACAATTAAGAAAGAAAAAGTAGAAAAACAAATGGTAATAAATATGTATGGACAACTAATCAAATTCCCACATTGACCAGGCCCCAAAATTTTGTGTCTCATTTGCATATTGAGTGCATCAGCTCTCAAAATGGTTTGATTCCTGTGTTTGGTTAGTGGTGATAGCTTAAGTCAATGTTGGAGAGAATGGGTCCCCAAATACTTAATGGACAAATCACCCAATTCAGAGGGTCCATTGTCTCCTTAAAAATTCCCACACATTCCAAAAATGAGGAATGGAATAAACTTTGCCATCACAAAGTTTTAACATTAGTAATGCAATTCCCACAGAATCATGAAAATTAAAGGGCCATGATGACTACAATGTAAATGGAAAGAACAGAAAAATGAAATAATAATGTGTAATTATAATGATCAGCTTTGACTCCAGAAAACAATTGAGAGAATGCACCAAGCTTTTTTTTTTTTTTTTTTGCAGTTTTGGGAGACTAATAATAGCGTGGAATATTTGTTATTATAGCTTATATGTTGGTTTTCTGAATTGCCTTTTTTTCTCTTTGTTAAATTTTTTTTGGATAAACTATATTACACCATCCCAGTCCATCCTCTATTTTGTTGTCAAATGGCTCTTCCTAAAGCTCACATATCTATGACAACCCCCTATTCAATCAATTCCAGTAGTTCTCAGTTACCTCCAAAATAAGATATAAAATTCTCTGGCTTTTTAAAGTCCTTCTTTCCCCTTCCAACATTTCTACTCTTCTTACAATTTACTTCCTTCTACAAACTCTTTAATTCAGTGATGCTGGGATACTTGCTGTTCCAGAAATAAATTACTCCATCCACTAACTCTATGATTTTACACACACTTGGAATTCTCTTCCTCTCACATTCCCCTCCAACTTCCTAAATTCTTTCAAGTGTCAATTAAAATCCCACTTTCTGCAAGAATTCTGTTTTAATGTTTGTGCCTTTCTCTCTAAGATTATCTCCCCTTTATTCTGTATATATCTTGTTTGTACATAGTTGTTTTGTTGTTGTCCCCCAGTTTGATTGTGAGCTCCTAGAGAGGAAGCTAAATGGTCAAATGGATTTAATGTCAGGAAGTCCTGAATTCCACCTCAGACACTTACTAGCTGTGTGACTTTGGGCAAATCATTTAATCTATATCTCAGTTATTTCAATTGTAAAATGGAAATAATAATAATACCTCCTTCGAAAGGGGTTGTGAAAATCAAATGAGATAATATTTGTGAAGTGCTTAGTACAGTGCCTGGTATGTAGTTGGTGCTAGATAAATACTTATTCCCTCTGTTGTCTCTTCCTCTACCATCAACCTTGAGAGGAGAGGCAGCTTTTACTTTTATTTGTATTCTCAGCTCTCAGCACAGTGCCTGGCACATAACAGACAACATGCTTGCTGACATGACTTGCCTTAACTTGATACTGGGTAAAAGAGAGGGAAAATGAAAGTGAATGAATGGTATAGGTAATAAAATTAAGAAGTGTATTTGAAAGATTAATATAGATTTTATTTGACTATATAAATGTACATATTATATATGTTTAAATATAAACATGTATTGCATACATGAAAACATATTAAATATGTACACTTATGCAATATATGTTTATATTTAAATTCTAGATCTATTGTATTTTTAAACTTTTTAGCATTTCTGCTTAGAAGTTTATTTTACTTTGATCTCCTTTGCATAAAGTTAAGGGAAAGGCTCTTTTATTTATGTCAGGCATCATAAAAGTTAAATGAATGCCTTATACTTATCAAACTAGCCAATATGCTAAAAATGGGAGTATTCACTATTATATGAAGACAGATCCATTAATTTATTGCTAATTGAACTGTGAATTAGTTCAATGATTCTGGAAAATAGTTTGGAATTATGAAGAAAAATTACTAAATTGTACATATATAACTTTGCTACAATGTTCCTAAATAAACTTTATTTTCTCCCCAACATGGTGGACTTCACATCTCACACCCTTCTCTGCAAACCCAACAGTTTAGTGACTTCCTCTAAGCTTCAATAGCGCAATTGCTCCCTTTCTATCTGCTATCGAAGCAGTAAGCATTGGGGAGGAAACATTCTTTTGCTTAACTGGCAGCACTTCTCCTTTTCCTTGTCCTCTCTCATGACATAAATGGTCTATTAATAATTTCTAACACATGAAAAACACTAATGTATTAGTCTAACACATGAAAAACACTGATGTATCAGTGTAAAAAGAGTGACAGTACAACTGAAAACAATAAAATCCTCTCTAGGAAAGTGAGAACTCAAAGATCTTCTTTGAGAGAAATTAACTGTTGATTGAGAGTTTCAAGTGGATGACACTGAAGTAGGGAATGAATGGCTGAAATGGCTGAAAAATGGCTGAAAAAAAAAAGGCTGATAGATTTAACATTTGTTCATTCAGCCAATGATTCAACAAATAGTTATTGAACACCTACTATATGTAAGGCACTAGGAGGATACAAATACATAGAAGAAACTGGGAATGTTTATAGGGAAGAAGAGAAGAGTCAGTAGGGTTTGAAAGCTGTTGTTAAGTATTTGAAGAGCCATCATATAGGCAGGCAACAAACATTCATTAAATACTTTGTTATGAGCATCACGTCAAAATGCATGCAAACACAAACAAAAAGAAAGAGGTATGACCAGGTAGGGAAGTAAGCCGGACCAGGCTGGGCCTATGGAAGCCCCAGAAGGAATTGAACAATGGCAGAAGGACCACTGGCATCCAAAGAGATGTTCTATGATTCGAAAGCCCCATGGACTGTGGGAAATTCCAGGATGAGAAGGCAGCTAGCTGAATCATGGTGGTAAAGTCCATAAAGAGTGATTCAATCACTCTATCACTCAGAAGATTAATTAAACTTATTGCTTGGCCCCAGAGGGTGAAATTAAAAGTGAAAGCTAGAAGTTGCAGAGACACAAATTTCAGATCCATCTAAGGAAACACTTCCCAGCAAATTGAATGCTTCCATAATGGTTTGAGTACTTCAAGAAATGGTGGTTCCCTCTTGCTGCAGGTCTTCAAGCAAAGTTTGACTATTTACTAGGGATATCTTGGTCCCGTACAGATTGGATGGAATAGTCTCCAAGGTCTCTTCCATCTCTGAAATACTGCAATTTTGTTCCTGCCTCTACAAAATTTATAATCTAGTAAGGTAGTTAAGGTGAAAGGAAAATAATAAATAAAAATAAATTATAAGGGATTCATTACCATTTATATTCCTACATGGGAAGATGATATTTGTAACTTTCAAGAACTTAATCATTATTAGGGCAGTTAAAAGGAATATACATAGATAAAGGGGCTTACTACTCTCCTGGCCTGTGCTGTAGTTTATAAGCTTCCATAAGCACTTTTCCATGCTGGAACTGTAACTAGTCCCTGCTCCCCTGCCACAAGTGACAAACTCTGGGTGCTAGTGCTTCTCCTCACCCACAAACTGCAACCTAGAGCTGCAATCCAGATCTGCATATGGGCAAGGCAACAGTGTCCTGCACCCAGTGCCAACAAAGGGACATTCTCCTACCCTTTTACCATCTGTGGGCTGAGGGTTCCACAAGCAGCTGCTGTTGATTCAGTTGCCCCTAAGGTCCATTGCTGGCTTGCCCAGGCATTGCCTGAGTTGGATTATGCTCCACTTTCACCCACCTGAGACAGATTTTGCTGCCAATCTTCTAAATTGTCTTGAGCTGGAAAATTTTTCACCCTGTCTTTTTGCTGATTCAGTCACTCCAGAATTCATTTTAAGGCATTATTTTAAAGTTGTTTGGAAGGAATTTATCATGGCTCTGTCCCTCCAGGTATTATTGTCTACATGCAATACTAATTGGAATGAGTAGAGACTAGAAGCTGTGAGAAATAATTCATTTGGATCCCTACTCTACTCCAATCAATATTAATCAATTTGATAGAATCATATCAAAGTTCTTTATATAAGGCTCCAGAGCTGGAAGCTGTAGATTCTAAGTTCACTTGTTTATAGAAAATTAACTAGAGGCCCTCCACCTTTTTTTTTTCCTTGTCATGGTGACCAAGTTGAACTGGCAGAGGTGACTCAACTATATGGGAAGTCCCACAATTTGTGTTTGTACCTCAAGATCAATCTCTTGTCCAAAAGGAGCAGGTGAACCTCTTATGATCGCTCGTATGTGATAACTTGCACTAGTTCCTCCTGTCTAACCTAAGGAGAAGCCTATCCATCTTGTGTGGAGATAGTCTTTTTAAATATCTTTGCTTCACCCAATTTATGACACTACTGACATTATTTTGCTTATTTTGGCTTATGTGTCATATGTCAATCAATGGAATTATTCTAGTTTTGGTATAACTGTTCTTGAATGTCTGGATATCAAACTCTATAAAAATAGGTCCCTGAAAGGAGAGGGCACCTCAGATCATGAGGCCCACTTAATTAGAGGAGATCGTGAACTTTTTAATAAAGTTGTCGTTGGCTCAGCGCTCTGCCTCAGTCTTTTTTATTGTAGGGGGGATAATTTCAATCCCCACATTTCAAAGGAGGGAATGAGAAAATTGATACCTTGAAGACCCCTGCTCAAACTCTAATCAGTATTAGTCTATTTCATTATGATTTTATAAGAAGTAATGATTGTTAGTAATTTTTCAACTATTAATAGATATTTAGTAAATTATCTAATAGTAAGTATGAGAAAGTAATTTATATTCTTTGTTACATAAGGATATAGATTTTGATAAAAAGGTCTTATAATGGAATTTGATGCATTAATATAATGATTATTATTTGTTTACCAGCTATGGAGCTTACTTGAGCAACCAAAGGACTTCAAGAATACTGACATGAAATATCTCTATTCTGTTTTGTTCAAATTCCATGACTCAAACAAGCATAAATAGTGGAAAGTCCCCAAGTTCCCCCAAAAATGTTTTAAAGATTTATGCCATCTCCCCTTGCCCAGCCCAAGGGGTAGCTCATCTATTTTGTTATCCCCTAGTCAGTGGAAATATTTCCTGCCTTGCTCATCCTGCAGACTTGTGACCCTGCTGATATATTGGTTTTCTTATTTTAGCTTGTGCCTCATATGTCAACCAAGGGAACAGTTCTCTATTTGGAACAATCTTGAATGTTTAGACATATAGCCTTACAAAAGGAAAGCCCTGGAAAAGTCTGGAAAGATGAGACACCTGAGATTGTGAGGAAAGTCTAGGGTATACTTCACTGGAGGGAGGCCAGGCCCCTCTAATAAAGTGGTTTGTCTCTGCCTCAGTTTCTCTTTTTGGTCATATGAGGTGATTTTTCCCCCCTTCCTCCAAAAGTTAATTGGAGATGATTTAGAAGACTATTGAAATAGTCTAGCAAAAGATGATAAAAAGCAAAAGATCCCAGGGCAGTGGCTATGTGAGCAGAGAGGAGTGGAAATAGGAGATAATGTGAATGAAAATGATTACAGATTATGCTTGTGTAGTGAGTCAAGAATAAAACTAAGGTTATTAGCCTAGGTTACTGGGACAATGGTGGTGCCCTCAACAGTAATGGGAAAGCTGGGGAGAGAGGAGACTGATAATGAGTTCTGTTTTGAATATGCTGAACTTGAGATGTCAATGGGACATCCAGTTTGAGAAGCCTAAAAACAATCGGTGATCAAAGACCAGAGTTCTGCAGAGAGCACTGGGATGAATATATCTCTCTATTTAGGAATGATCTACATAGAGATAATAATTGAACTCGCTGAAGCAGATGAATTCATTGAGTGAGATCGTACACAGGGAGAAAAGAAGGCGGCTCAGGATAGAGTGCTGAGCAAATGAAATATATAAGGGAGTAGCAGGGGATGAGTGGAATAAGTTTAAAGGTATATAAAGGATTCCTTGACAGTCTTCACTTATTATAGAAACTTACTCAAAAATCACATAAAATAAATAACATAGCCTTAGTGACAAGCTATGATCCCTTCCCTTGGTCTAGTCCTGATGCTTATGAATTTCATTATTTTCCTGGATATCAGAGGAAAACTAAAGGACAAAGCTGTTATATGGACATATTTTGTAAATGTTTCCTGAAGTCAATATATGGAACTTCTTTCTAATGATGAAATATGCCAGGGGATCAGGGGTGTAGAAAGAGAACAGGAAGAGGAAGCAATAAAACAATAAATAAAAATCTGTAGCCTGATAAAGATCAATACTGCCTGATCAGGAAGGTTCAAAATAAATGGTTCTCTATATCAAAAGCTGCCACATTAATATTGTTCAGATTTCAGCAAGCACTGAATAATGGCTCTCAACATCCCTGCTGTAACCAGAATGGTTTTCCCTACATAGATCAGAACAGCAGCTTGAAATAGTGAAACAAACAATGGATTTGGGTTTGGAAGCACTGGGTTCAAAACCCAGCTTGCCATGTACTTACTACACACATTCTGCCTGTATGACCTTGGGGCAATCATTTAAATTCTCTGGGTCTTAATGTCCTTATGTGTAAAACTAGAGGATGTGAACAGCTAGGTCGTGTAGTAGATAGAGTGCCAGAACTGGAACCAGAAAGACCTGAATTCAAATTTATACATTCACTAGGTGTGTGACTCTGGGCAAGTCACTTAGCCCTGTTTGTCTCAGGTTGCTCAGCTGTAAAATGAGCTGGAGAAGGAAATGGCAAACTAATGCAGTATCTTTGTCAAGAAAATCCCAAATAGAAGAGTGGGACACAACTGAAAAACAACTGAACAATACCAAAACTGGAAGATGACCTCTGAATGAATAAATAAAAAAACATTTATTAAATGCCAAATATTTATGCTAAACACTGAGGATGTAAATTAGAAAATCTGGTTCCTCTCCTCAAGGAGTTTACATTCTAGTAAGGAAAAAACAATGGGTATAAGGGAGTGGTGGCTAGCAGAAGTATTTTGGGCTAAGAAGTTATAGGAATGGCAAATGCAATTTAGTTAGGCATGATTCTATAAGTACAAAACATGAAATGTGAGAAGATATACATGAAAAGGGCCTAGAAGGGTTGAATCATGATGGAAATCATACTTTGGAAAGTTTTAGAACTTTTTGAAGCAGAGAGGTGAGTTTTGACTCTACAGAGTTAGGGGAAAGGGCAATCCATCCCTTCTTGGACCATATGGGTATAGAATGATTTCTAAAGAGAGACATTTTCTCTAGATCAATTCAGATGCAATGCACAGTCTACTATTGCCCTACAGTCAGTTTTGTGTTAAGCCATCAACTATCACTAGCTCTGGGAACAATAATAAAATCAATATCACCATTCCTTAAGAACTTATGTTAATCAATTATCCTAAGGTTCCACTCAACAGCCCAATTACTTCCCAGACCAAAACATTCATTCTTGACCATGTTGTTTCCCATTAAATACAGGGCAGAGACAGCTTGGTTTTTGTACAGTTCTTAGTACAAAGTTAATACTGAATAAATGCTTGTACAAATTGAATTGAACTGTTGAACTGAAATCCCCTCAGAACTAGACTTCCAGTCTTTACTGGAGTATTGAATGGCAGCTTTCCAAAAAAAAAAAAAAGTATGTGTTTGTAAAGGAAAGAAACAGACCTCAAAGCAGCTACAGGAAACAAGAGAGCAGAGCAGCTTTGAACATATAAACTTCCTTAAAGTGGTTTTAGCTTTTCCATACATAGAGTATGACAGACATAAACTTTGTTTCCTGTTTCTACCAGGAAGGATGTCAGTAGCATTAGCTCTTTCTCCCAGTGCTGGCTTCTGCCAGCCTTTCTTTGCTAGTGAACCTGGGGGCCCTGAACCTATGTGTACCTCACTAGCTCTTCCCAAAGACTAGTTCTGTTTCTAGAAGAATTGATTCAGGCTTTGATAGATGAATTTATCCAACAGGAGAACTTTGGGAAGGTATCACCAAGGGATTATGATCAGCTTATAGGAGGTATCCATCCAGAACCAACTAGGATTTCACAAAGTAGATTCTGGTCCTTAGAAAGTCCCTTAGGATCGAACCTACTTCCAACCCTCCCTCTCTCCATGGGGAACAAAGGGCGAGATACAGAGTGGGGCATGCCAAACAATCTTGACACATCTTTAAAGCATTTACTAAAATAAAGCTACCAAGAATGAAATTTTTATAACTTCGTTAGGGAATAGAGATGAATCACCATTAAAAGAATAGTTCAGAGACAGAACAAAGGGCATTGAAATGCAATTGGTACAGATGGAGGTAAAACTCAGGTATTCCTTTTCAATAATAATAGGAATGTGAAAAGTTACCAACATTTATCCATGTGACCAACATTTATCCATCCCAAGTATGGAAAAAATACTTGCTTTGTTGATTTAGAGTTGCAAGATACTTTAGAGTTCATTTATATAGAACCTATTATGTGCCATGCAATGGGCTAAGTCCTTTAAAAAATTATCATTAAAAAAAATAAAAAATAAAAAAAATTCTCATTTGATCCTTGTAACAACACTGAGATATAGGTATAATTATTATACCTATTTTATAGTTGAAGAAACTGAGGCAGAGAGAGGTAAGTGACTTGCTCAGGGTCACATGGCTAGTAAGTTTCTGAAATCAAATTTGAACTGAGGTTTTCTTGACTACAGATCCAGAACTCAATCCACTGTGCCACCTCCTCTACTTATCTAGTCCAACCCATTCCTTTTGCCTGATGAGGAAACAGAGGCACCGAGATTAAGTACCTTGCCTCAATGCACAGAGTTAATTAAGTAGCAAAGATGGAATTCATATCTTCTGACTAAATCCAAGATTCTAAATGGGAAAGTGTCTATTTCTGTTCTATTTTGTAGGTAATATGTGAAGCCCCATCTTTAGTGAAAATTGGAGGAGATGGTAGATCCTAAAGTCATCACAAAGCAAAAAAAAGTAAATTGTTTGAATTTGGTCAAAATTATCTTTGGAAAATTTCTTCATAATTATACATTAAATACAGTACAATATTTTACACCACTTGTAACAGAGAAACTAAGGTTTCTTTAAAAGTAAACACGTAAAATATAGCATGATAAAGCTGAATTGGCTGCTATGGAAACAACTGAATGCAAATTTTATTTTTCACTATATCCCACTAGGATATTCATCAGAGAAGAGGCAAGATCTATGACTAATACTTAAATTTATTGTTCAGTCATTTAGGTCTGATTCTATGTATCTCCATTTGCAGTTTTCTTGGCAAAGGTATTGGAGTGATTTATTATTTCCTTCTCTAGCTCATTTGACAGGTGAGGAAACTGAGGCAAATTGTCTCTTTTTGGGGGATAGGTGTGAAGACATCATGCTTTTGTCACCCTTAAAAATGAAATGAACCGTAAACAGATGGTGACACTATGAAATGTAAGGCATTCTATCATGAAATCACATGCAAACACCAGATTTTAGTATGAGATAATGATAAAGTTAAAATTCCAAAGTTCTATAAATGAAAGAAGGTAAAATATAAGTTTACATGTATTAAATGAGAAGCATTACTACCACTGCTGTCATTGCTACTACTACTACTACTACTACTATTGCTGTTGCTGCTACTATTAATATTACTGCTGTTGCTAATACTACTACTATTACTAGTACTGCTGCTGCTATTACTATTACACTACTGCTATTGCTGCTACTACTATACTATTACTACTACTGCTACCACAATTACTATTACTATTACTGCTGCTGCTGCTACTATTATTGCTACTACTGATGCTGATGCTACTAATATTATTATTATTATTGCTGCTATTATTACTACTGCTGCTGCTATTATTCTTTCTAGTACTATTGCTGCTGCTGTTACTATTATTATAATTACTATTATTGCTACTGTTGCTGCTACTACTATTCTATTTTTAAAATATTTTTAAGTTATACATGTAAATTGGGGACAGCTACTTAGTGCAGTGGATAGAGCACCAGCCCTGAAGTCAGCAGGACCTGAGTTCAAATCTGGCCTCAGACACTTAACATTTCCTAGCTGTGAGACCCTGGGCAAGTCACTTAACCCCAATTGCCTCAGGAAAAAAAAAGATATACATGTAAATTCATTTTTTTACATATTCCAAATGAGTCACATTGGGAGGGGAAAAATCAGGACAAAAGGGAAAAATCATAGGAAAAAAAATGAAGAAAGAAAGCAGGTGAAAATAGTATTCATTGATCCATATTCCCTTTCCATAGTTTTCTCTCTGGATGAGGATGGCATTTTCCATCCAAAGGATGGAATTGGAATTGCCTTGGATAGCTGAATTGTTGAGAAGAATAAAGTCTATCCAGAGCTGATCATCATACAATCTTGTTGCTGTGTGCAATGTTTTCTTGGTTCTGCTTGCTTCACTCAGCATCTGTTCATAGAAATCTTTCCAGGCTTTTGTAAAATCAGCCTGTATATAATTTTTTATATGACAATAATATTCCATTCATATATCAAAACATTCATTAATTCCCCAATTGTTTGGCATCCACTCATTTTCCAATTCTCTGCCACCACAAACAGAGTTGCTACAAATGTTTTTTATACATGTGGTTCTTTCCTTTCTTTTATGATCTCTTTGGGACACAGACTCACTGGCAGGCTGCTGGATCAAAGGGTATGCACAGTTCTATAGCCTTTTGGGGCATAGTTCCAAATTGCTCTCCAGAATGGTTGGATCAGTTCATAACTCCACCAACAATGCATTGATCTCCCAGGTTTGCCCACATTCCCTCCAACATTTACCATTATTTTTTCCTGTTCTCTTAGCCAACATGAGAGGTATGAGGTGGTACCTCAGAGTTGTTTTGATTTGCATTTCTCTAACCAATAATGGATTTTTTTTTGGTTTGTTTTTGTTTTTGTTTTCTGAGGCAATTGGGGTTAAGTGACTTGCCCAGGGTCACACAGCTAGGAAATGTTAAGTGTCTGAGGCCAGATTTGAACTCAGGTCCTCCTGACTTCAGGGCTGGTGCTCTACTACCAATAGCAATTTTAAAGCATTTTGTTATATGACTATAAATGGCTTTAATTTTTTTATCTGAAAATTGTCTGTTCATGTCCTTTAACTATATATCATTTGGGGAATGATTTGTATTCTTATAAATTTGACTCAGTTCTCTACATATTTTTAAAATGAAGCCTTTATCAGAAACAACATCTGAAAAAATTATTTCCCAATTCTCCTTCTGATCTTGGCCACATTGGTTTTGTTTGTGCAAAAACTTTAAAATTTAATATAATAAAAATTATTCATTTTGCATTTCATAATGTTCCCTATTTCTTGTTTGGTCATAAATTCCTGCCTTCTCCAAAGATCTGAGAGATAACTATCCCTTGTTCTGTTAATTTCTTATAGTATCACTTTTTTTTGGGGGGGAGCAATTGAGGTTAAGTGACTTGCCCAGGGTCACACAGGTAGGACATGTTAAGTATCTGAGACCAGATTTGAACTCAGGTCCTGCTGACTTCAGGGCTGGTGCTCTATCCACTATGCCACCTAGCTGCCCCTATAGTATTACTCTTTATGTCTAAATCATGTACTCAATTAGACCTTATCTTGGCATAGGATATGATATGTTGGTCTATACAAGTTTCTGGTGTACTGTTTTCTAGTTTTCCCAACAATATTTGTCAAATAGTGAGTTCTCATCCCAGAAGCAGGAGTCTTTGGATTTATCAAATACTAGATTACTATAGTTATTGACTATTGTATCTAACCTAACCAAATCCATATTTTAGTCAGTATCAGTTGGTTGTGATGACTGTTGCTTTATAATAGACTTTTAGGTCAGGTACTGGTGGGCCACCATTGTTTGCATTAATTCCCTTGATATTCTTGACCTTTTCTTTTTCCAGATGAATTTTGTTACTATTTTTTCTAGTTGCATAAAATTTTTTGGCAGTTTGATTGGTATGGCACTGAATAAGTAGATTTTTTATTTAAATTTAATTGTCATTTTTGTTATGTTAGCTTGACCTATCCATAAGCAATTGGCATTTCCCCACTTGTTTAGTTCTGACTTTATTTGTGTTAAAAGTGGTTTGTAATTGTGTTCATATAATTCTCAAGTTTGCTGTGGCAGATAGAACACCTGATTATTTTATCTACAGTTATTTTATTTTATTTATTTATTTTTGCTGAGGCAATTGGGGTTAAGTGACTTGCCCAGGGTCAAACAGCTAGGAAATGTTAAGTGTCTGAGACCAGATTTGAACTCAGGTCCTCCTGTCTTCAGGGCTGGTGCTCTATCCACTGGGCCACCTAGCTGCCCCTACAGTTTTTTTAAATGGAATATTTCTTTTATCTCTTGCTGCTGAACTTTATTGGTAACATATAGAAATCCTGATGATTTGTGTGAGTTTATTTTATATCCTGCAACTTTGCTAAAGTTTTAATTGCTTCAAGTACTTTTTTGACTGATTCTCTAGGATTCTCTAAGTATATTGTCATATTATCTACAAAGAGTGATAGTTTTATTTCCTCATTGCCCACTCTAATTCCTTCTATTTCTTTTTTCTTATTGCTAGAGCCAACATTTCTAGTACAATATTGAATAACAGTGGTGATAATGAACATGCTTGTTGCACTCATGATTTTCTTTGGAATGCATCTGACTCCTCCCCATTACATGTATTGTTTGCTGATGGTTTTAGACAGATGCTGCTTATCATTTTAGGGAAAATCTATTTATTCCTCTGTTCTCTAGTGTTTTTGATAGGAATGGGTGTTGTATTTTGTCAAAAAACATTTTCTGCATCTATTGAGATAATCATATGATTTGTTATTGTCTGGTCAATTATGCCAATATTTTCCCTTAAATTGTACTATATTCATCATATAAATCCCAGTTGGTCATAAGGTATTATTTTGCTGATAAGTTATTGTAATCTCTTTGCTAATATTTTATTTAAAATTTTTGCATTAATAGTCATTAGAGAGATTAGTCTATAATTTTCTCTCTCTGTTTTGGCTCTTCCTGGTTTTAGGTATCAGCACCATATTTGTATCATAGAAGTATTTCTTCACCTATTTTTCCAAATAGTTTATATAGAATTGGCATTAATTGTTCTTTGAATGTTTGGTAGAATTCACTTGTAAAGCCATCTGGCCCCAGAAATTTTTCTTAGGAAGTTCATTGATGGCTTGTTTAATTTCTTTTTCTAAAGTGGGGATATTTCTTTTCTGTTAATCTGAGCAACTTATATTTTTGTGAACATTTGTCCATTTGAATTAGATTGTCAGATTTGTTGGCAAAGAACTGGACAAAATAACTCCTAATTATTGCTTTCATTTCTTTTTCATTGGTGGTAACTTCACCCTTTTCATTTTCGATGCAGGTAATTTGGTTTTCTTCTTTTCTTTTTTTTTTAATCAAATCAATCAAAGGTTTATTTATTTTGTTGGGTTTTTTCATAAAACCACCTCTGAATTTTATTTATTAGTTCAATAGTTTTCTTACTTTCAATTTTATTAACCTCTCCTTTTATTTTCAGAATTTCTAATTTGATATTTAATTGGGGTTTTATACTGTGTTCTTTTTCTAGCTTTGTTGTTGTTGTGTGTCCAATTCATTGATCTTTTCTATTTTATTCATGTAAGCATTTAGAGATTTAAAAAATTTCCCCTAAGAACTGCTTTGGCTGCAAGCCATAAGTTTTGGTATATTGTCTCATTATTGTCATTCTCTTAGATGAAATTATTGATTATTTCTATGATTTCTTATTTGGCTCACTCATTCTTTAGAATTAGATTATTTAATTTACAATTGATTTTTAGTCTATCTTTCCCTGGCTCTATTGAATGTAATTTTATTGCATCATGATTGGAAAAGGATGCATTTAGTGTTTCTCCCTTTTTACATTTGATTGTTAGGTTTTTATGCCCTAATGTTGTTTATAAGAGACACATTTGAAACAGAGAGATACACACAGAGTAAGGATAAAAGGCTGGAGTATTGAATGTGTTATGTTTCAGAGGAAGAAAAAAAGCAGGAGTAGCAATTCTGATTTCATATGAAGCAAAAGCAAATAGGTCTAATTTTAAAAGGTAGGCAAGGAGCTATATCTTGTTAAAAAGTACCATAGACAATGAAGTTTATCAATACTAAACATTTATGCACCAAATTGTACAGCATCCAAATTCCTAGAGAAATTAAATCAGTTACAGGAAGAAATAGACAGTAAAACTATATAGTGGGGGGTCTCAACCTGCTCCTCTCAGAATTTGAGAAGTCTAACAACAAAATAAACAAGAAAGAAATTAGAGAAGCTAATGGGATCTTTAAAATTTTAGATATGATTAGTTTTTGTGCAAATATATACCTTTCTATCCAGGTATATTCCTTTCTATTCCAGAGGTCTATTATAAATCCTCCTTCTCTTCCTGTCTCTCCTTCCCTCCATTCCTCTCTCTGAATCTTTCTGTCTCTGTGTCTCTCTCTGTCTCTGTTTCTGTCTCTCTCTGTCTCTGTGCCCCTGTCTCTGTCTTTCTCTCTGTCTCTGACTGCCTCTGTCTCTTTCTCTCTATCTCTGTCTCTCTATCTCTGTCTCTCTCTCTCTTTCCCCTAACCTCCCTCTCTTTCTCCCTCACTCTCTCTCTTTTCCTTCACCCCATATCTACCTCACATGAATTCATAATACACTTTTGCGAAAGATAACTAAAGGTAATATGGATAATAATAATAAATAATGGTAATAAGATAAAAGATAACCCTTGGAAAGATATTTAAGAGGTGCACTATGGCAGTAGTGCCATTTCATTCTCCTTCCTAAAACCCTGTACCTTTTGGATATATCTCAATCAGACTTCAACCACAATGCTGCCACCATGCCTTCTGGAGCATTATTAGTATGTATCATTCTCAGTGTACCCTAATCTAATTTTTTCCATATTTCCTTCCTTATCCTTTCAAAACCTACCTATTCTGTGTTCCATTTCCTTTAGTTACCTGACAAGGTCATCCATCATTCAACTCACATCACAACGGCTGATCTTTAAATAAAAATGTTGATTTCAGACTTGTAACAACCTGTATGTTATAAGATCTGGAAAGCTTTCAAAGGGCCTTTCATATTAAATGTCCCCTTAGAATTTGATATTAACCTTTATTTTCTTACTCCTCAGGGTCCTATTGTGTAGAATTCAGAGAAGTAGAAGAAACTAATTTGCTTTTTTAAGATACCTTTTTATTTATTTCCCTCTGTTTTCACCCCCTCCCCCAGCCATCCTTTGCAATAAATTTTGTTTAAAAAAGAAGAGAAAAAAATCAGCAAAATTGATCAATATATTGAAAAAAATCTGAAAATAATACAATGTTCCATACCCATGGACCCTCAACCTCTGTCTTTTGTGTTTTTGTATCTCCAGTGCTTAGCATAGTTACTGGTGCATAGTAGGCACTTAATCAATGTTTATTGACTGAGGAAGGAATCTTTGCATCTTTTCTTTGGGTCTAAGCTTGTTTTAAATTTTCTATCATTCATTTTTTCATTATTTTGTAGTGGTTGCTTTTTCCATTTGCATTGGTGTAATCATTGTATATGTTGTTCTCTCGACTCTGCTTTCTTCACTTTCCATTAATTCATGGAAGTGTTCCTATGCTTCCCTGAACTTCATATGCATCATTTACAGCTCAGTAATATTCCATTACACTCATGTATCATAATTTGTTTATTCATTCCCCAATGGAAATGTCTACTTTGTTTGCAATTTTGTTCTAGTATAAAAAAAAAGTGCTGCTATAAATATTTTGATGGATGTGGAGCCTTTTTTTGGGGGGGGGGTCAATGATCTCCTTGGAATGAATGCCTAAGAAGTAGAATCTCTGGGTCAAAAGATATGGAAATTTTATCTAGTTTATTTGGATAATTCCAAATTATTTTTCAGTGTTTCTGTTATTATTAGTGTTGAAGAACATTCTTTCATATGGCTGTTAATAGTTTGCAATTCTTTTGAAAACTTTTGACTGCTTATCTACTGAGGACTGGCTTTTGATTTTGTATGTTTCTATTATCTATTTATATATTTTGATTACCAAATTCTTATCTGAAAAATTTGATACAAAGATTTAATTTTTTTTTTAACCATTCAGCTACTAAGGAAATACATTTTCAGCTGCTGCACAATAAAGTCAAGAGTGGCTTACCTTTTTCCTCAGTGCAAAACTCATCCTCAGGCTAGGAAGAATAAAGGTCACTTCTCTTACATTTCTTTTAACATTTCATTTTAATTTAGGTACATTTTAAAGTCCACCGGGTGTATCCTAAGATCAGATTACACAAAAGAATTCAAACTTCCCTTGGGTTATCTGGAGTCTTGTCTATCACTATCACCATCAAAGAGAATTTATTCAACCTTCCCCTATTGTCTCTCTTCCACACACACACACTTATTCCCACCCTGGAACACATAGGGTACATTGGATTAGACATGTTCACTGCCATGGATTACAGTCTTAATAAGAATAAGAGAGAATACTTTATCTGCTTTTCATCATTCTGTACTATGAAAGAGTTATAGAAAGACCAGTGTTTTTGAGGTTTTTGAGGAATGGATAAAGTGGATAAAGTATTGCACATGGACTTAGGGAAACCTAAATTCAAATTCCATCTCAGACTCTTACTAGCTCAGCTGTATGAATCTGAATCTCAGTTTCCGCATCTGTAAAAGGGGAGGTTTGGATTCAAAAGCATCTAAGGTCTCTTCCAGCTCAAAATATTTCCTGCTAAAATCCTATGAATGAGTACCAACTACCAAGTGAATTCTTACCAATCTCTGAGTCAATGAAATAAAATCTATAAGTGAATATAAAGGCAAAACAAAAGTGGGGGAAAAACATGGAAGAAGAGAAGGGCTATAACTCACATAAACATTGAATGGCAGAGTTGGAAACTATCTGAGAATCCATTGCATCCTTGAATAGAGATGCCCCTTTTATAGGATTTTGTGAGAAATAATCCCATTGGACTTGGAAGGGGTAAAGTTAAAAGTCTTTAATTACACAACTGCAGAGGAAGGTATCCTATAGAATAAGAACATTTAGAATCAATAGACATGCCTTTTTTATATCCAAAATGCAAGTCCCTCCCCAATATTCTCCATTGATTGAATACCGGCAGAGGCCACAACCTATCCGAAGTTTATAATCCCCCCACAAGAGTATGACTCTCCACTCCTGATTCCATCATTATTTCTCCCCTGGTGCTTACTTTTTTTGGATGTACTTCAGTCCTTTTCCTGAGTACTATAAAAGTTATGGCTTATTTGAAGAATCTAATTCCCTCCCCCCCATTATATTTTACAATGTATTTCTTATTCTAATCTCTATCCTTTCTCCCCGTCCTTCCCCAGTAGATTCTCCCTCTGTTTTTCCATGTTCTATCATCAATTTTTTAGGCTCAACCTTTTTAATTTAAATTTTATCTCTCTGCACCTGTCAAATTTAATTTTCTTAATTCTGTGGAAACCAAACTCCCACATCTCCCATCTCCCATCTCCCATCCAATTCTCACCTTATGATCATAGAATCATAATTCCTGGAGTTGGCAAGGTTCTTACAAGATCACTGAGTCCAGGCTAAACAAGGAAAGAGAAAAAAAATGAGAATTTATTAAGTCCCAACTATGTGTCAGGCACTGTGCTAAGTACTTCACAAATATTATTTTATTTGATCCTCACAACAATCCTAGGAAGTCAACCCTATTTTACTAGTGAGGAAACTAAGGCAGACAGAATTTAAGTGTTCCCATGGTCACAGAGCTAGCGAATGTCTGAGATCCAATTTGAATTTACCTTCCTGAGTTCAGGCTCAGTACTCTAACCATTGTGCAATGTAATTGGCTCAGTGACTATAATTAATAAAACAACATGCATTTATGAAACATCTGCTATGTACTAGGCACTATACAAAGCATCAGGATTATGAAGACAAAATACTAATAATAACTTAAATTTATTGAATGATGATAGTTCATGTTTATATACTGCTTTGTGGCTTTAAAAATGCTTAATGCATGCAGATTATGTTGCTGACAGGACAAATATTATTAACTTTATAGTATGATAAGAAATAATGAAAGATAGTTTCAGAAAAACATAGAAAGACATATTAACTGATTCAGAGGGAACTGAGCAGAATCAGGAAAAAATTTATATGACAATTAAGTTGCAAAAACAATGAACTTTGGACAATAACACTGTAAAAATAATGAACTTTGAAAGACATAAGAATTATAATCACTGCAATGATGAAACCAAGATTTGCAAGGGATAATGAAGAAATTAAATTACTCTTCTCCTGACAAAGAAGTGGTAGATTCAAGATGAGAATGAGACATATATTTTTTTGACATGGTCAATGTAGGAATTTGTTTAACTTGACCATGGATATTCATTTAAAGAGTTGTTTTCCTCTTCTTCTCCCTTGACATGGGGGTATGGGTGGGAAAGAGAGAGAGAGAATAAATGTTTATTAATTGAAAAAAGTTTTAGAAATCCAAATATTATTTTCATTTTCTAGGTGAGAAAACTTTAGGCTCAGAGAATCAGAATATAGTAAATAAGTATCAGAGCCAGAATCCCTATTCAGATCTGCTGAACAGGATTTTAACATCTGAATTAGGTGATCTCATGTCCTGCTTTTACAACTCTCCAGGGATTCTAATAGCTTTTCTTGATATCCTTGTTTAATTATCTTGGGAGTTCAGAGAACATTCTTTGCATCTGCCAAACTCTTTCTTGCTGGGCATTTCCTCTTATTCAATCCTCCTTGGGAAGGAAGCCAGTCAGTTTCTTTCTCATAATGATGTCTACTATCAGGACTATGGGGGAAGAAAAGTGATTGGGGAGTCTCTGATCAATTGCAGGAATTTCCTATTGAATCTGATAGGATGACAAAGTACAGACCATTGTTTGAATGGGCATTCCCTTCAAAGAGTTATAGACATGCCCAATAGCATCCATAACAAGCTTTCAGAGTCTGGGACTTTCTTCTGATGTCCAACTGACTAAAAATCAATTGTTCATTCTCTGCCATCCAATTTGGCAACTCAAGAGGGTAATGAGTGTTAGATTTGGGAACATGGGATCATTGATTGAGAACTAAAGGGACTTTAAGAGATTATCTGGTCCAACCCTCATATTTTATACAAGAATAAAAGGGCAGGGGCAACTAGGTGGCACAGTGGTTAGAGCACCAGCCCTGAAGTCAGGAGGACCTGAGTTCAAATCTGGTCTCAGACACTTCCTAGCTGTGTGACCCTGGGCAAGTCACTTAACCCCAATTGCCTCAGCAAAAAGCAAAAAAAAAAAAAAAAGAATAAAAGGGCAGCTAGTGGATAGAGTACTGGGCTTGGATTCAGGAAAACTCATCTCTGAGTTCAAATCTGGTCTCACATACTAATTGTCACCCTGAGAAAGTCACTTAATCCTTTTTGCCTCAGTTTCCTCACCTGTAAAATGAGCTGAAGAGGGTCATGGCAAATCACTCCAATATTTTTGCCAAAAAAACACAAATGGGATCACAAAGAGATGGACATGATTAAACAACAACACAAGGTCTTAAGGAAATTAAGGGATTTGCCTAAGGTCACTAGTGTAGTGATAAGACTCCAGAAACATAGATTTTCCCAGTGTACCAAGCTGAGTCAAAGTGCCAGGCTCAGATTCTTGTTCAAATCCTGGCTCTGTTGTATGCATGTACAAACTAAAGCAATTTATTTTTCTGAGTTTCAGTTTGCTTATCTTTAAAATTAAGGGATTAAACAAGCTTATTTCTAAAGTTCCTTCCAGTGTAAATTCAACTATGTCCAGAGTTTCACTGGGTCCCATGGAATATGAAAACAAGCCACAGGCCAAAGAAATACCAAATTATAGTTGTGGAGACAAGAATTGTATCCATGAAATAACTAGAGAATGTGCCATATGAGGAACTATTAGAGAAATTAGGGAGTTTTAACCTGAACAGAAGACTGATGGATAACATGCTAGCTATATTCAAGTATTTGTGGAGGAGCAAGCGGAGGAACAATTAGACTCATTCTGATTGGTCCCAGAAGCCATAAGTAGAAGTAATGACAGATGTTATAAAGAGGAAGATTTTGACTCAAGGTAATGAAAAATTTCTGAATTAGAACAAAAGTGGGATATGTTGTCTCAGAAAGTGATGGGTTTCTCCTCAGTAGTTATCTTCAAGAAGTCAAATGATTACTTGGTCTGTTATACAAAGGATCAGATGGCCTCCAAGGTCCCTTCCAACTCTCAACTCTATGATTCTATGACCTATGTATAAGAGTAGATACTATAAATGATGGAGCCAGCACATCCTAGAAAGGTGAGTATTAAGTTTTTATTGTGAGCATCTATAACTTGGAAATTTGTAGTAAACTTTACAAATCAGAACTTGATTATTGTTTTGTAGATCATCTGAACTTAAGTGAAGAAAAAGTATTAATAATGAAGATTAAACTTAAAAGTTTGTCATACATGCTTTTTTGGTTTTTTAGGAATTGGTTGTTAAACATTTACTGGTTGGCTTTTCTCTTTGTATATGTAAAGCATCAGAGAATGAATAAGAAAGCAAAAGGAGAGATCTGTGTGAAATCTACTGTATCATATTGTAGTCTCCTGAGAATTTGTTATGGTGAACATATTCCCTCAAAGTGGGACTCAGGGACAATTATTTTTAGTTTGACTTCTGACACATTTTTTAAACTTTTTTTTGTTTAATATCAAGAAGTTTCTTTTTCTTTAAGAAGCTACTAAATTTTTGTAGCAGCTCCATTTGTGGTTGCAAAGATTTGGAAAATAAGCCCATTAATTGGACAATGGCTACATAATTTATGGTATATGAAAGCAATGGAATATTATTGTTCTCTAAGAAATGATGAATAGGCTGATATCAGAAAACCCTCAAAAGACATATGAACTGATGCTGAGTAAAGCAAGGAGAACTAGGGAAACATTGTACATAGCAACAGATTGTGTGATGTCCAACTATAATAGATTTAGCTCTTCTCAACAATTCAGTGATCCAAAGAAAGTCTAATAAATTTTGGATGAAAAATGCCATCTCACATCCAGAAAAAAGATTATGGAGAATGAATGTGGATCAAAGCATACTGTTTTTATCTTTTTTTTTTCCTTGTTGTTTTTCCCCTTTGTTCTGATTTTTCTCTTCCAACATGACTCTTGGAAATACGTAAAAAATGAATATACAGGCATAGCCTAAAAAAATTAATAAAAGTGAAAAATAAAAAAAATAGGCTACAAAAACTGCTTTACTTTTTTTTTTCTGTCACACAACTGGGAAGTGTTAAGTGTTTGAGATCTGAGACCAGATTCTCCTGACTTCAGGGCTGGTATTCTATCCACTGCACCAACTAGTTGCCCCACTTTCAGTTTCTTGTATAATAGGCATTATATACTTTCCTTCTATGACATACAGCAAGGCAACAGAATATTTGGCTTTCTCACTTTATTCATGTGATTTAGGTGTCCTGAAAAATTTGAATAACCCCACTCAACTGAATCCTTCAAGATGTTTTGAAGTCCCAGAAATAAAGGGAGGATGGCATTTTTTTGATGACCAAGTTTTCTGTGCTCATCAATGATAGCTATACTTTCTGAGAAATTCAGCTACAAATCCAAGAAATGGATTTTGAATAACATATTACATCTAATAACTTTGAAGGATCTGAAAAGATTATTGGCAATTTCTTGAATGCCTTTAATTTTTTATTTTCCAAAAAGTTTTCAGGACTTTTAAAACAAAATGATTTTTATGCAGCTCCTTTACCTTACTTTGATTATTCTGCAAGATACTTGTCTTTCAATACTTCCTTTATTTGAAGACTTAGATATATTACTATTTTTATTTAAGTCTTTATATTTACACAATGGGGCAGTTGATGGCAATGGATGCAGTGCCAGACCTGGAGTCAACTACACGAGTTCAAATCCAGCCTCAGATACTTACCAGCTGTGTGACCCTAAGCTAGTTATTTAACCCTGTTTACCTCAGTTTCCTCATCTGTAAGAAGAGATGGAGAAGGAAATGGCAAATCACTTCAGTATCTTTGCTAAGAAAACTCTAAAAGGTCACAAAAAGCATATTTTTTTTTGACTAAACAACATCAAATTAATGCAAACTTAGGAAGATTTAGAATAGCAAGGTTTCATGAAAGGAAACATGGAGCATAAAACAGGACAGTAAAATAAGGCAACTTGATTGATGGGACATACAATTGGAGGGGAAATCAGGGAGAGTAGTGGCAATTGAACAAATCTACTGGGACCTAGTTAGAATTGAGGACTTAGCTGGGCCCCAGAAAGGGTGGGGCATCCTATCCCAAAACTAGTAAAGTCTAATGGGATTTTATAGGGTTTTTCTTGGGAAGTAGCAGGACCAGGTTTGGGGAGAAGGGAGCCTGGTCTGGGGGCTAGCATTACTAATTTGTATTAAAGGGAATGAAGGATAGGAAAGACTCTTGAGGAATTGGCAGCTGATCAATATTCATACTCCTTACTCTGATACAGTGACTTGGGTTTTGGAGTTTGCCAAGATTTTTTTTGTTTAGCGTGGCTACTGCTGTCATCATCTCAACTTCACAAATCTGAAAATTCATTTTTAAAGTAAAGAAAACCTATACCATTTTGAACCATAGACTTGACAATATTTTTCATGAACAAAAACTTAAAGTGCAACAATGGTCAGAAAACTTTTTTTTTTTTTCCCTTCAAGGCTAACCACCATGTTCTTTTCTGGAATTAGCTATTTCATTTGGACATTGGTGTTTTCTAATGTAATGCTTGAAGTATATTTCAAATGGGGAACCATCTATTGGAATTCTTCCTTGGTCTGCTAAGCCTCATTATTACATTAAGATTCATCAAATTCATTTTTTTGGATAGAATACAATTCAAATTCAGCATCAGACACTTACTTGATGTGTGATCCTGGGCAACTAACTTCCTCCACTAGATTGTGAACTCCTTGAGAACAGTAACTGTCTTTTGTCTTTGTATCCCCAGAATTTATACAGCGTCCATCACAAGGAAGATGCTTAATAAATGCTTGTTGGCTTCATTGAACCATCTCAGTTTCTTCTGGGTCTGTGAAATGAGGATAATAATAACACCTGCTTCTCAGGTTGTTGGGAAAATAAAATGAGGTGAGATGTAAAAAGCACTTTGCAAACCTCAGTGGGTCATAGAAATGCTAGCTATTTTTAGCTGTTATAACTATGACTAGGCCTGACACATAGTAAGGGATTAATAATTTCTTGATTTATTAATTGATTAACTGAAATGAGAGAATAAACAAAAACTCATAGACCCTAGTTATTAAATGGTGTTATGGCAGGCATTGCTTGGGACAGTTGTAGTGCTGTACATTTGTTCTCTGAGCACTTCTGAGCTATGAAGGTTTTCATCAGTTAATTAGAAAAAAGATCTGCCTGAGCTTAGGGAAATTGTACTTCTGACACAATTTAAAGTTTCCTCAGTCTTCAAGGGGGAAAGACCACCCCTCAGGCCCTGTATAATCCCAAATCTTTGATCACTTCTGTGGTATATTGAGTGTCATTCTACAGTTAGAGCAGTTTTACATTTGATTTTGTGGCAAATAAATCTGCTCCAAAGGCATGTCTGCGGGCAGCTAGGTGGCACAGGGTATAGAGCACTGGGTTTGGAATCAGGAAGACTTATCTTCATGAATTCAAGTCCAGCCTCAGACACTTACTAACTGTGAGACCTGGATAAGTTGCTTTTCCCTGTTTGTGTCTATTTTCTCATATGTAAATGAGCTGGAGAAGGATGGCATGTTACTCCAGTCTCTTTGCCCAAAAAACTCCAAAATGAGGACACCAAGAGTCAGACACAGTCTTCTCTGGACTAAGACTAAGATACTGTTTTATTAATAGCAACAAGTAAGATAGTCATCATGGCACTCAAAAAGTCAAGGACCCCATGGTTAGGCTAGCAGTAACCAAGAAAGTGGGTCTATAGTCTCAAATGACCAAAGACCCAATTCTCATTTAGATCACCAATAAGTAATATTGGTTATTTTAAACTCAGGTGTGTCTACTTTCTGATTGGCCTGACAGTAAACATTTCTTTGTTTACTTTCCTTGGCAAAGGCAAGACAATTCCAGTTGGTAGATATATTAATGAGAAGGTGGATTGAGTTCTCAGCTCCTTCCTATTAAATCATCCTTAGGGGAGGGCAGGACTAATCTTCAAGTGATAGGATTAGTCAGTAGCTAAGAAAAGTGGGCTGACCTTCAGAATATGGCTGATTATTCCCCTAGATGCTTTAAAAGATCCAAGTACTTTTAGCAATCTTGCTAAAAATAAAATCTCTCTCCCTCACCTCTTCCCTCACCCCTACACCCCGGCACTGGTTTTGGTCTCCCCTTGATAAAAAAGAAGCAAAGACAAGAAATTTGTCCCCTGGGAAGAGCCTAACCCAAGCTGGTTAATGAGCAGATGCCTCAGGAGCCAGTGGTGATCACATTTCTGGATCATGCTTTAAGAAACTTAATGCCCTTCAGAAGTGGTCTGGCCAAATGAGGAAAAGGATGCATGTGAGAGTAATATTGGTTATTACGTCATACAATACAATACCACCTAGCTGCCCATCTCCCTTCAAAATAACCAGTTAGTTAGAGGATGGCAATGGTCAATAATGGTACAAGCCGGGAGCTGAAGAGCAAACTTGTTCATGGAAATAAAGCAGATGTAATCACAGAATCAGTGCTTCAATAACTAGGAAAAATGTGGTTACAAGTGTTTCCTTGTTTTTTTTGCCTGTTTGGAGACTATCAATGGCCAATGAGATTGGCAGGTACTACATGGAGGGCTGTATCCCCACTGATCCCTTTGGTCAGGAAGCAGACTGATTTGGGGTGTGGGGAGGGGATGGTGATGGGGAATGCAACTCAGATGTAAAAAGAATAATGATAATTTAAATTTTGTTGTTTTAAAAAGCTAATAATCAGTAATAGTCCTATAAAAGATGTTTATGTTTAATCATTGACGAATCTTAAAATTTTGTAATTATTGACCTTTGTCATATTTATCATTTATTCTAAAACTTAAAAAAGTTATCTAGCCATTTTGAATATCATTACCCTGATGTATTCATTGTTGTATGCATTATTCTCTGTTGATTTTTTATGCCTTCATATTAGCAAATATAAAATTCTGTACAAAACAAAACAAAACAAAGCATTGATCTTCAAAAACTACCCCCCTTCTGTAGCAGGAAACAAGTTGCTTGTTCTTGAGAATTTAGTATGAGCAAATATACTTGAATCATTTTGATGTTTTTGTTAGTGTTTCTGAACTTAGTGTACTTCAAAATCAGAATCAGTTCCTTATATTAATTTTCCACATAATTCTCCTGATGCTCTTCATCACACATTAGTGATCAGAAATGAATTGTAATTCCCCATTCCTTGCCCACAAGAGCTAAGTAGATATCTTAATCTAAGTTGAAGGGAGTTCTGCTCTAATTTATGGACTGTGCAAGAATGAACTATTGTTCCGATTGATTGTGGTGTGGCATATTTGAAGACTAATGAATATAACTTATGATGCTTAATAAAAACATTCTTTTAGTATAAACTAAAAAAATTGTGTTATTTTATATACACTGTCTCATTTGATATTCACAATCCAGAGAAGTATATTCTTTAGTTGTTAGGTTACACAAATGAAAAGATGTTGGGCCCAGAGTAATAGTAAATATTTAACAACTGGTTCTCTCAAAAAAAATATACCCAGACTCACTTTTAAGTGTATCATGATACATTTAAGTGTACCTCTGATACATTTACTCTAAAAATTAAACAAATTATCTAGCCATTTTGGGAGATATACATCCATGCATACACATACATATTTGTATGCACCCATAGATATATCAATATACATGCACATGTGTGTGTAAACTCACATATGTGTGAGTTCTGTGTATGTTATATGTATATATATATGCACGTATTTATTTATATATTTCTACTCTTCAACCTCTAATCCTAATTTCCTCCAACCTCTAACCCTAACCTCTCAGTTCTTCCACTTGTTCATTTTCTCTGATCTGCTCCTACATATCTCCACAGCCACACACAGAGATGGTTATACCTTTGATCTTGCTATTATCCATACATGCACCATATCCATATTCATGAACTCTAACCCTTTAGATGATCATAATTTGTTGTAATTCTACCTCCCTCTCTGCCTTGTTATTTCAAGCCCTGTTCTTCCTCTTCACCATGACCTCCAGTCCCTCAATCCCTCAATTCTTTCCCGAATAATCATCATCCTTGCACCAGTCATGCTATCCTCCCTTCCTCATTTTGATCTCTTGGTGAACCACTTCAACGTAATTCTGTCTTCTTCTTTTTAATCCCTTGTCCCATTATCACGTTAAGGATCTTTCCCTGACAAATCCCAACATTGGGTTTTTTTTACTCCTTTTACTCCTATGCATTTTCTTCTGAACAAAACTAGAGAAAACAACAACAAAAAAATTTAGACTGGTTTCATTATGTTTATGTTAAATAATCTCAACTAGCCTTCACTGCAGCAAGGCAATCCTTTTGTACTTCCTTAATCAATTCATTGCCCCAATCACCATAATTACCTGTTTCCAAACCTTTACATCCCTCTTCCAATAGTCCATCACTCCTTTTCCCATCTCCTCATTTTGCCTTATGGAAAAATTTAGTCATTCACCAAGTTTCCTCTTCTTCCATCCTCTTCAACTCATATCTTCTAGATGTCTTTTAACAGTATCTATGCTTTTAGTGTCTCTTGAGATGAAATGGCCCATTCAATCTCACTTTCTCCAGAACAATAACTCTTCTACCAACCTACTCTCTCACTTATCTTCAAGCATTCTGTGTTTAATTGCTGCTTCCTACTTATTGTCATTGATGAGTCATTTCAGTCCTGATGCCATTTGTTTTCTTGGCGAAGATACTAGTGTGATTTTCCATTTCCTTCTCCAACTCATTTTACAGATGAAGAAACTGAGGTAAAAAGGGTTAAGTGGTTTGCCTAGCATCACACATAATAAGGCTTGATTTAAACTAAGAAGAATGAATCTTTTTGATTCCAAATCCTGTGCTATCACCATTGTGCCATTTTGCTGCCTGCTTCCATACTGCTTACAAACAGATCCACATCTCCCATGCTCAAAAAACTTTTGCTTTATCTGTTCATCCACTAGTTATTATCCTCTATCTTTCCTCCCTTTTGTAATCAAACTTTTTAAGACCATCTGCAATAGACACCTCCACTTCCTTTCAACTCAGTCTCTTTTTAACGCTATTTACTCTGGCTTCCAACATCACCTTTCACATGAAATTTCTGTTTCTGAAGTTACCAAAAATCTCTTAATTGACAAATTGAAAGGCCTTTCCTCAATCTCAGACTTAACATCTTAGCTTTTGACACTATTGATTACTCTCTTCTTGTGTAATCTGGATCTCAAGTATTGTTCATAAGAATAATCACCAAAATCTGAAATAATTTTATATTAGATTGTTTGAAAAGAGCAAGCTGGAAAGGAAATTTGACTCCTCATCCAGGCTCTGGAAGGTTTACTTTATATAGGACTTACATGAGAATGTCTGTACATAAACCATATGTAAATGGTTAATCAAAGTTGCTAAGAGGGCAATTTGAAAGCAAAGTAGTTTGAGATGGAAGTAACTAATTATTCAATAAAATTTTGGAGAAGCCAAAATACAAACTTGGGTGATCCCATCACCAAACCTGGGTGTGGTAATGCAAAACAAAGAGTGCTTTGGGTGGATCAAGGAGGGGAATAAGAGGCAGAGATCCAAAATGCCTTGTAGACATCTTCAGCATTCCTAGAGAGTTACTGGGGTCAGGGATATTCTGGGTGTGACAACCTTTAATCACATAAGGTTGGATTTAAACAGTATAATAATTTTTTCTGAAAAAATAATAAATCATGGTATAACCCCTCTCTTGTGGGATTTATGACATTCACATTAAGCTTAACAAATAGGAGAAGAATATGGCGGAAAAGATGATGGAAAGAAAGTTACTACTTGTCTACACTGTTTTACACAAGCAGCCAGTTAAAAAGACTCTGTTCTATGAGAACAAGCTAAACTATAAACCTAATCCCTTTCCCCTCCCCAAAGACTCAGGCAACAGGGGGCAGTGGAGATTATGCCTCCCATGAAGTAGGGAAAGTGGGTTTGTATATATATTTTGTATGTGTGTATATATATATATATACTGCATATATATATGATTATATCTTCTGAAGTGATTATTCCTTTCTCTTTAAATTAAATTAGATTTTATTTCCATAACATAATACAAAAAAGGTGATTGCATACAAAATGCAAAAAAAAAATCTACCAAATACACAACAAAGTAATCATGTAAGTTTTTTTTCCCCTTTTTTCTTCCCTCTCCCCCAATCTCCACAGATGGCTAGATACAAAAAGGTATATATACCTATATGTGTATGTATATGTATGTGCGTGTATGTGTCTGTATAATACACATATATAGCCTATATACAAACATATACACACATATACATATATATACATACACACATATAGGTATATATGTAAAATTATTCTATACATACATCTATTTACCAGTTCTTTCTCTAGATGCAGATAGTGTCTTTCTTCATATATCCTTTATTTTAAATTTGTGTATTTATAATAGAACAATATAATAATGGTTGTAATATTCCTTTATAAAAATTCCATTTTGCTAAACTTGATATTCTCTTCTCTCTAGGTTTTTGTGATAAAGCTCTATTGATTCTTCTCCTACTGTCAGGTTTCCCTTTGTCTGTTTCCTTACTAGACCTTTATCTCTATCATGCCATATATCTATGGGGATCTCTCTTCTCTTCTCCATGGTTTCAATGACCATTTCTATGCTCTCAGATCTACTTGTCCAATCTCAAATCTCCAATTATCTCTTATACATCCCCAAACAGATGTCCTGTAGATGTTGAAACTAAACTCATCCCAAACTCATTCTCTTTCCCCCAAAATCTTGTCTTCTACCTAACTTCTCTTTTATTGTTTAAGGTATCACCATCCTCCCCAGGTTCAAAAATCTAAGTGTCATCCTTGCCTCCTTACTCTCATTTCCATATCCAATCAGTTGTCCAGTCTTGTAACATCTCCCAAATATTCCCCCTTCTCTGCTCTGACACTACAATCACCCTGATATGAACCTTCATCACCTCAGGCCTGGATTATTCCAATAGTCTGCTACTTAATCCCCATGTCTCAGGGCTCTACCCACTCCAACCTTTCATTCAGATGGCAAATTGGATCTTCCTAAAACACAGGTTTGATCACATGATTCTCTTATTCAATAAACTCCAGTACTTTCCTATTTATTACCTCTAGGATCAAATATAAATCCTCTGGCTTTTAAAACCTTTCACAACCTAGTCTCTCCCTAGTTTCTAGTCTTCTTATGCCTTCCTTACCTGTAAACTATGATGGGATGATACTGGCTCTTTGGTTTGTTTGTTTGTTTGTTTTTTTAAAGCTTTTTATTTGCATAACACATGTATGGGTAGTTCTTCAACATTGATTTCCTTTACAAATTTTCCCCCTAGTCCCCACCCCTCCCCTAGATGGCAGGAAATCCACTACATGTTAATTATATTAAAATACTTGACAAGTCGAATATATGTATGCATATTTCCATACTTACCTTGCTGTGCAAGAAAAATCGTATCTACATGAACAAAAAAAAATCAGAAAAAGGAAACACAATGCAAACAAACATCAATATAGAGCATGAAAATGTTATGTTGTAGTCCACATTTCGTATCCCTCTCTCTGGGTGTATGTGGCTTTCTTCACTGAACAATTGGAAATGGTTTGAAACATTTCATTGTTGAAGAGAGCCATGTCCATCAGAATTGATCATCATATAGTCTTGTTGTTGCCTTGTATAATGATCTCCTGGTTCTGCTCATTTCACTCAGCATCAGTTCATGCAAGTCTCTCCAGGCCTCTCTGAAATCGTCCTAGTCGTTTCTCACAGAACAATAATGTTCCATGACATTCAAATACCATAATTTGTTCAGACATTCTCCAATTGATGGGCATCCATTCAATTTCCAGTTTCTAGCCACTACAAAAAGGGCTGCCACAAACATTCTTGCACATGTGGGTCCCTTTCCCTCCTTTAAGATCTCTTTGGGATATAAGCCCAATAGAAACACTGTTGGGTCAAAGGGTATGCACAGTTTGATCACTTTTTGAGCATAGTTCCAAATTGCTCTCCAGAATGGTTGGATCCATTCACAGTTCCACCAACAATGTATCAGTGTTCCAGTTTTCCCACATCCCCTCCAACATTCATTATTGTCTTTTCCTGTCATTTTTGGTTCTTTGTTTTTCACACAAAACACACTATCTTCCAACTCTGAGCATTTACATAGGCTGTACCCCATTCCTAAAATGTCCTCTCTCTTCATTTCTACCTCCTAACTTTTTTGGATTTCTTCAAGTCTCTGTTAAAATCATACCTTTTTGCAAGAAGATTTTTCTAGTCCTCCTCAATCTTAGTGCCTTAGCTTCTGAGACTACCCCAAATTTATCTGATACAGATCTTGTTTTGTACATAGTTGTTTGTTATCTAGCCCCATTAGACTATGACTTCCTTCAGAAGTTCTATTTTTTTACTTTCTTTGTTACTCTAGTGCTTATCATAGTGCCTAACCACAGTAAATGTTTAATAAATGTTAGCTGGATAACTGACCAACTCTTTACACTATAGCACTCTGTCCTGAAGGATGGGAAGGCAGTCAATTGAATTCTGTTACCTTAAGCAGAAAGCCTTGCTTTTTTTCCTCCCTCTACTGTACTATAATGACTCTCTTGGAGAAATGAAGGTATTTTCTACCTCTCTCTTGCAAATATGTGAAATATTTAATTACCTCTGAGTGACTAACAGAACAACCCAGTGAGGCACCAAGGTTCTGGGACAAACTTCTTCAACCTATCCAGGATGTTCAAAGGCAATCCATGGAAGAAAGCGTACCTAATGTCAAATTTCATAGATCTGAATTTGCTGGAATTAAGGTGGGTACCACCTATCCCTCTATTTTAGCACAAGTCTTTTAGAATTTGCTAAGAAAGAAATTAAAGGACTCCAAGTTGGCTTAGTAGGAAGAGCACCAGCTCTGGAGTTGGAAGATGTGAATTAAAATCCCATCTTCCATGTTTTGAAAATAAACTCCTTGTGCTTCAGATTCCTCAATTGTAAAGTGAAAGGATTGGATTAGATGGCTTCTCAAGTCCCTTCTATCTTTACAACTGTAAATCTGTGAGTCTATGATCCTACCAGATGTGTGAGAAAAAAGCTCGCAGTCTGGGTAGCAAACTGTATTTTAATCTGAGTCCACAAAGTGGCACCACTTCTATTTACCATTCATTTCTTTTCCATGCTTAAATGATTTGATTCTGTAATTTAATTTTACCTTTTCTATTTGTAAATTGCATTTTCCATTTCCCAGTCAGAGGACTGATAATTCAAGAACACCATGCGAGTTTTGCAGGTCTCCAAGGATATGCAGTCCTTGACCCAAAGAAAGAGAAATGTTGGAGAATAAGGAGACTTGCTTTGATTTTCATTGAAAAGACAGTTATGTGTGGTCACATTCCTGGAGGGCCCATTTAACATGCTTCACCATCACTGATCTCTGTAAAATGTCACCTGTATGTCAGAGTTATTTCTTAGCCTCTTTTATGTTGATGTTCAGTCATTTCAATTCTGTCTGACTCTTCATGACCCCTTTGGGTTTTCTTGGTAAAGATAGTTCTCTATAGACTTGTAAAACTAGAAAGGTTCTTTAAGTGTCATTTTATAAGTGATTTTATCTTCTGGGTAGCACCATATAGAAACATTTCCCAAAAGATGAGAAGTCACTTCATTCACGGATTTTCAAGAGGGTCATTAAATTGTGGTTTCAGGTTACCTGCTGACCAGCTTCTAGTAGTGACATTTTATGTTTGGGTCAGATATGTGCTTCTTGTTTCTGCTTTTATTCTCACCTTGAAAGATGGGGAATCCCCCTTCTTCACCATTCTCACTATTTGTTGCCTCTTCTCACCTTTTAGCTCCTGGAATTCCCATCTCTTCCTAGTTCGAATATAGACTAAATAAACTTTGAAGTCCCAACAACTTGGAGACCCTTAGAGTCTTTGAAATAAATGATAGTCTATTTAGGAATAGAGGGCATGGATGAAATAATACCTGCCAATCCAGACAGTTATAATAAGTACCAAATGAACAGTACAGACATGTACTATTGGAGTTTGAAAGGAGAATGTACTTTGATCTGAAACAATCAATAAATCAATAAATTTAATTATGTTACTTTATCAAGCAATGACTATGTGTTTTCCTTCCAAGATGGAAGTACCTTCTATCAGGGGCCTTTTTCCAAGTACTGTTTTTTTCCTGAAGTGTAGATCTGACCATGTCACTCCCCTATTCAAAAAACTCAAATGACTTCCAAATATAACTTTGTTTGGTTCTTAAGACTCTTGTAGCTTAGATCCAGCCTGCATTGCTAGCTTCCTTCCAGCCACCCTAAAATTGCACCAAGATTTTTGGGATGTTCTCTCACACTCTATAATCCAACCAAACTGGCTTTCTTTCTATTCCTCATATATACCACTACACCTTCCACCTCTAGCCATCTCTCCATGCTTAGAATGAAATCCCTTTTTACTTCCATCTTATGGAAAGAATTAGTTCAGACACTATTCAAAGTATTTCTCAATCTCTAACTGCTTAGCACCTTCCCTCTCTAACAGCTTTGGATTAAGTTTATATTTTTCCTGGACATAGTTATATATGTGCCTGTTGTTACCTTATGTAAGATCCTTGAGATCAGGGACTATTTCATTTATGTATTTGCATCTTCAGTACCTGACACCATAGCTTCAGGACAAACTTTCATCTATGCCCTCTATTCCTAAATAGACTATCATTTCCTTGAGTGCAGTCTATATCTTCTGCTTCCTTGAGTTATGCATAGTGCTTGTATACAACTAAGTAGTCAATGAATATTTGTGTACCGACTGATTTAAAAAAAAATTCAGATTAATATAAAAGGTTATTGATCAGTGGATCAATAGGTCTTTGAAGTAAAAAGGGCTCAAAATCATTTAGTCCAACCTCCTCTTTTTGTAGGTTAAGGAAACTGAGGCACAGAGGGGGTGTAAATGATTTAGCCAAGGCTAAAGCAAAGGCAGACTTGGAGCCTTTTCTTGCATACATTTTTCTCTATTCTGTCCTCCAGCTTTCCATGCAAAAGTTATAAATATGTTCATACCATGCCAAACATCTACATGAAACTTGAGGCATTCTGGTAAAAATCACTGAGACAACTTCAATTAGTTGAGACAAGGCTCAACCATTGTGTCTGGTGATTTTTGACAGCCTTACCTCTATGAAAATTCTCACTCTCCATTTGTATGATTATCATTCTTTTTATGATCATAGTCATCCTGATTATTCCCAGGAATTGCTCTTCAATGTCCTAACCAGCACCAGAGACATCTGTTATCTTGAATTTTGGAAACCGAATATAGACAAGGGGAAGCTCATAGGGAAAGCTTGTATAAGCTTATCATAGGTTGTTCAAATCTGTAACAGGGAAAGACAAGAAGAGCTTGAGGATTCCTAAGTGTGTCCTGCCACTTCATAGAAGGCAGTAGCCAAATTAGCATACCATAAATGATGCACTGCCTAGCTTCAATGCTTGAAAAACTCCATGAAAATCTCCTGCCACCTTCCTTCTCCTTTGGGCATGTCTTATCTCTTCCACTAATTTGTAAACTCCTTCAAAGGTGGGATTGTGGATTTGGTACCTACTTTAGTGCCCAATGTATAGTAAAGTTTAATGTTTCTCAAATTAAATTAACTTAATTTGAAATAAGCATATATACAAGCCCAGAAGGTAATATCCACTTCTCATCAGTCCAGAGAACCATGTATGGTTGACCTTTCTCATATGAAATAAACATTTGTGAATGTAATATGTGAAACCATAGGATGATAAGAGTTTAAAACTGGAAGGAACTATAGAGATCATAATCCAGAAGCCTCATTTTACAGATGAGGAAACTGAGGCTAGAGAGGGAAGGAAAATGATTTATTCAAAGGCTCACAAGTAGTAAGGATTTATTAAAAAAAATTTCCTAAATCTTTGTTGAACCTAGAAATCTACTCATTTCCTTTATTCTTTTTATCCTTTATCCATACTGATTTCATAATTTATACTAAGAGAGAAGGAAGGAAAGAAAGAAGAAAGGAAGGAAAGAAAGATAGAAAAAAGGAAGAAAAGGTGAAAGAAAGGAAGGAAGATAGGTAGGAAAAAAAGAAGAAAGATGAAAAGGAGGGAGGGAGGAAAAAAGAAGGAAGGAAAAAAGGGAGAGAGAGTGAAGGAGGAAGGAAGGAAGGAATTTTAAAAAGAGTTTAATTCTTTTGGTTTCAGGGAATCATAGATCACAGAATTTCAAAAGTAGGAAAGAATATTAGTAACCAACCTATACTCAGAGTCAGAATTAAACTCGGGCCCTTTAATTCCAAACACTGGATTTTTTCCATAAAACTCAGATAATATATATTTTTTCTTTTAAGTACTTAATTGACATTTTATAAGAGCTTTAAGATTTTCAAAGCACTTTATATACCTTAGCTTATTTGATGCTTAAACTATTCCTATGAGGTCAGTGATAAGGTATCATTATCCTCAGGTCACAAATAAGAAAATTAAGGGCAGCCTAAATGACTTTCCAAGTTGTTGATAAGGTTCACACAACTAATAAGGATCAGAGGCAGGATTTGAACCCAGATTTTCCTGACTTCAAGTACAATGCCCTGTCTAGTATATCACAGTGCCCCTTAATTTCATATGCATCAAATTGTCCTATAATGTTTTATGTTTAATTATTTCAACTTAGGAGACTCTTCATCATCAGAAAAAAAATGTTGGCCCTTTAAAACATTATTTTATCCCATTATCCATATAAGTAAATATTATTTTGGCATTACTGGTTCCTGGGGGTTTCTCATCCACTAAATCAGCATTTCAGAATGCCAAGTCTCCAAGTATTATTTCAATTATTTCTCCTGATGAAAAATAATTTTGTTTTCTGTCCAGGTTCTTGTTTCTCTAGGCTCACTGGAGTTGCTTCACTGATTTTGCTACCATTTCCCAATACAACCTAATTCATAGCATTAACACACTCATCTTTCTTATTCAGACTCAGTGTTAATAGATGAGTTCAGTTCAGTCATTTCAATCTTGTCCAACTCTGTGACCCCATTTAGAAGTGTTTTCTTGGCAGAGATATTGGAGTGGTTTGCCATTTCCTTCTTTAGTTCATTTGACAGATAAGGAAATAGAGGTAAACAGATTTATGTGACTTGCTCATGGCACACAACTAGTAAATGTCTGACACCAAATTTGAACCCAGATTTAGGTTCTTGACTCCAGACCCAGCAGAGTAACCCTTCAGCAGCATTTACTACAATGTCTCTCTTGACACAATTTCAAACACAGCCAGGGCCTATTAAACATCTCAATTTACCTAAATCCCTGCCATCAATTGCCTTCTCTGCATTCCAGTTCACTGTTCTTTACAAGCCCAGATTTATAAGACAAATTTCCTAAATTTCTGTTTAATCCCAAATTGCTCATTTCCTTTATTCTTTTTATTCTTTATCTATAGCCATGCCATAATTGTTGCCCCATCCCCCAAACAATGAAAGAAAAAAGGTTAAATTTCTTTGGCTTCAGGGAATCACAAGGAATCAAATTATAAAACTTCAGACTCAGAAAAACATCAAAGGTCAACTGATGTGAAAATAGAATCCCACTTCAACAATCCTGACAAGAAGTCATCCTGTCTTTAATTAAAGAACTCCAATGAGGGGGAATTCCACCACCACTCCAGGCAGTCCATTCCATTTTTATACAGACCTAATTGTTAAGGAATTTTTCCTGGCATGAAACCCAAATTTGCTTCTTTGTAACTTCCATTAATTGCTCCATAGTTCTTCCTTCTGAGGATAAACCAAATCCCTCTTTCACAAGGTACCCTTTGAGTACATGCAGCTATCATGCCTCACCTGAGCTACTCTTCTCCAGGTTGAAGATATCCCCAGTTCTGCCAAATCATTTTCATAAGATGCAGACTCAAGGTCTTTCACCATTGTGGTTGCTTCTAGATGCTCTGCCAGCATATCACTGTCCTTTCTAAAATGTGACTCTAAGAACTGAACATAATACTCCCAATGTGGTCTGAATAGATGAGTTCAATTCAGTCATTTCAATCTTGTCCAACTCTGTGACCCCATTTAGAGTGTTTTCTTGTTTTCTTGGCAGAGATATTGGAATGGTTTGCCATTTCCTTCTCTAGCTCATTTGACAGATAAGGAAATGTAGGCAAATAGGGTTATGTGACTTGCTCATGGTCATACAGTTAGATGTGATGCCAGAATTGAACCCAGACTTGGGTTCTTGGGTTCTTGACTCCAGACCCAGCAGAGTATCCCTTCAGCAGCATTTACTACGATGTCTCTCTTGATGCAATTTCAAACTGCACTTATGTTTTTGACCACCATAGAACACTGTTGATTTATTGAGCTTGCAAATCACAAAAATATCAGTTACTGTGCCAGAGATGAGTCACTTTAAATTTTATGAACCTAGAGGGAAGAGGGAAATACCTGAGAAGGCCTATAGTGAGGTCAGAAAAGCCTGGCCCAGTTCTATGATGACTCCTTTTTCCAATCTCAATGAAGCCAGACTTGATGGGCATCACTTGTAGGCTTTACCGTTCAGGAGGCAAGGGAAATTGAAAATTTGATCCAGCCAGAATTCTAGCCTGCTGGATATCTGCCACTGAGTTTCCCTCAGTGAGTCTCTCTCCCCTAATCCAGGGGATAAGGATAAGAACCAAACATGCAAATTTGGTGTAGGAGCTCCCACTGACCAACTTCCTCTACCAAAGCAGGTCCAATCATGAATGAAGAACAAAGCATTTATTAGGCACTTACTGTGTCCAACTATAGTGGTAAGCATACAAATGTAATCAAGTCAACCAGTTCCTCATATTCTAATGGGAAGAAGGCAACACCCAAAGAGGAGATAATAATTTAGGGAAAGGGTTTCTCTTGTGTTCCCTAACTTGCACCTTAAAGTTTTAGAGAGTTACTTAAACATTGAGAGGTTCAAGAACTTGTCTAAGGGACAGTGTATGTATCAAAAAAGGGATTTGAAACCCTAATCCAGGATGCAACTAAATAAATCCTCTATAGATTCCTGTGCCATTTCTAGAATAGTGGGTGAAACTACAATTGCTGCAGATTATCAATTAACACAACTAATTGATTAGCTTTATTTAGCAACCTTACAGAGACAGCCACAAGCTCAATGATCCAGTTTATATAATATGGAAATTTGGAGAATTTTGCAATTCAGCAGCACCTCCACCACCACAAAAAACTTGCCTTATTTCTATTTTGTAGCTCTTGGGGGCAAGAGCCACTCATTTTTGTCTTTGCATTCCTAGTATTTGGCACACTCTATTGCACATAGTAGGTGCTTATTGTTTATTTATTGACTGATCATATATTTACTTTATTCATTAATAGTCCTTCAATAATAGCTTTCCATGGCATGGGAGGATTTAGATGTCTTCCCTCTGCTCTTACAATTTTTGTGCTAGTCTTCTTTCCTCTGTCTTATCTCTTTTATTCCTCTTGGCACCCATCCAGGTCTGCTTCCACTTTGCATTGGCATTGTGGTCCAATTTCTGGCAGGCAAGTTTTCTGCTAATCAGCATAACCCATTTATTTGATATATTTCAAGGCTACCTTCGAAAAAGCCAGGTAATCCAACTAATTTATAATTGCTAGACTTATCCTCACATCAACTGTATGCTCAGTAAAACCAGTAAACCTTCATGGTCTTAATCCTGTCCTAATAAAGATTGCTTCCAATAAGAGAAAGAATAAGTAACTGAGTGAATTGATAAAGATAAAACATTTGTTAAATATTTACTATGTGCCAGTTACTGTGTTAAGCAATGGGAATACAAATACCAGCAAAAGACAGTTTCTACTCTTCAGGAGCTAACATTCTAAAATGGAGAGACAACACATTAAAAGAAAGTAAGGGAAATGGTAGAAAAGTCCAGAGAATGAGGAACAGAGCCAGGTCATAAGTGAGGATGGCTGGCCAAGGCACTTCCTGAAATGAATCAGTTCTGGGAAAGAATTTACCAATTAGAGAAGAAAGCTATAGGGATATATCCACACCTATATGAGAAGGGAGCAGAGGCAGAAGTTGACAAGATGGAAATTCCTTCATGTTATTTTTAATTAAAAAGTATAAACTTCATAGAGTTATAGAGTTTTCAGAGCAGAATCTTAGAATTCCTTTCCTCCAAACCCTTCATTTTTCAGATTAGAAAATTCTAGCCCAGAGAGAAAAGGACTTTCCCCAAGCCACCTAGACAGTTAATAGAGCTATATCTGGAACCAAGGTCTCCTGACTACTTATCCAATGTTTTTTCTACTATATAATAATTATGGATAGAGTGGACAGAATAGAAAGAAGACTTGAACTCAGGAGGACTTGAGTTCAAATCTCATTTCAGAAACTTCCTGATGTATAAGTCTGGACAAGTCATTTAATTTCTGCCTCTTTCCTCATTTGTAAAATGAAAATAAGAGCAGCTAGGTGGCACAGCTGGGCCTGGAATCAGGGAGTTCAAATCTGATCTCAGACACTTATTGTGTGACTTTGGGCTTAACCACTTAATCCTGTTTGCCTCAGTTCCTCTTCTGTGAAATGAACTAGAGAGGGAAATAGCAAACAATTTCAGAGTCTTTGTCAGAAAAACCCCAAATGGGATCATGAAGAGTCAGCAAAACTGAACGACAATAATAAAATGGAGATAATAATGGTTTCTACCTCTTGGGGTTGTTACAAGGATAAAATAAGATAATAGTTGTAAATGTTTTGTAAATCTTAAAACAGTAGATAAATGGTAGCAATTATTGTTTTTAGTCCTAGGAATATTTTATGGTTCTCCCAAATCAGAAAATTATTGTTACTTTGATGTGGAATAGTCATACTGGACTCTTTTTGGAGAATGGGAAGGGAGGATGAAAAGATAGATTGAAAAAGGAAAAGACAATGATTGGTGAGTACTCATTTACAAGGAATTTTAACATCCCCCCTGTTAACAGACCCTCTGTCTGTATGCTTCCTTATTTAACCTACTCATTATTGTATATTTTTCAGTTCAAATGATGACATGACTCTTCTTAACCTCAACTGATGTCATTGAAAGAGGCTCCAGTTCCTTTTGCCTTTCTGAGTGTAAAACCAGCCTCTGGTTCTGGTTTTTCCCAAATTACTGGTTGCTGCTTTGGCTTTCCTGACCCACAGCAGATTGCTGAGAAACAGTGGCCAGGGAAGATGATTTATTTTTGTAATCCTTTTTTTGTAAGCTTTGTTTGGCAGTCCTTTATAACCCAGCCCCTTTCTCTCTTTATAATCTTCTTGTACCTTACTCCTAGTCCATGGTCTTTGATCCAATGACAATGGCCTCCTGACCATTCCATAAACAAGACACTCCATCTTTCTATTCCAGCTATTTTTTCTGGCTATCCCCTGTTCCCAGAATGCTCTCTTTCCTTTGCTCTGACTACTGAACTCCCTGGCTTACTTTAAGTCCCATCTAAAATCCTATATCTACAAGAAGCTTTCCCCAGTCCTTCTTAATTCTAGTGCCTTCTCTTCCCAACTCCTCTTGATTCTAATGCCTTTCTTCTGCCATTTTTCCCTATCTATCCTTTATCTAGTTTGCTTTGTATATATTTGTTTACATATTGTCTCCTCTGCTAGATTGTGAGCTTTTTTGCCCACAGTGCTAAGGCACAATGCTTGGAACATAATAGGCACTTAATAAATATTTACAGATTTGATTTTGATTGAATTGGATTGGATGTTTATAGTACTGATAGTTTGTAAAGTAGTAGGAAATGATTAGGAGATCCCTGATCAATTGAATTCTGTCCCCTCCCCATCCTCAAAACCCCCAACCATCCCTTACTCCCAAGTCCACTGGATAAAATTGTAATTTAAGGTAAAAGAGATGATAAAATGTTAAGGTTTTGCCCATTTGGATTATTTTATACCTTTTAAAAACAGTGAGACCAAACATAGTTTATATATTTCTTGACCTATTCATAGATTGTAAAATGAGTGATGAAGGGAATGTCCCCATTCACAATTTGTAAAGGAAGGATAATAGTGTGAAATTCCTCAAGCTCCCTATGATGGAATTGTAGGGATCAGCTATACCTCTGGTGGCCTTTAAAAAGCAAGTTTGCTAGTTCTGGAATGAATCCAGATAGGAAGAACTCTATGAGTCAAGAGAACAATAACCCTCTGGCAGAGGAGCAGGTCCAGGGAGGTGGGCTGCCACCCCAGGGGAACAATATGAACATGCTCTGAAAGGGAAAAAACCATTAGGGCTCTGTAGGGACGGAGGTGCAAGCTGCATCAACCATATATGTTCCTTAGGTTTGTGTTTTCTGCTAGTGTATCCATATTTGTGCCAACTTTTTGAACTGATGCTATATTTGTAAGGAAGCATGCCCCAGGTTGGGGGA
>JAJPUD010004140.1:36078-51061 GCA_023553655.1 Myrmecobius fasciatus | reverse complement strand
ATTTCACTCAGCATCAGTTCATGCAAGTCTCTCCAATCCTCTCTGAAATCCTCCTGTTGGTCATTTCTTACAGAACAATAATATTCCATAACATTCATATACCATAATTTATTCAGCCATTCTCCAATTGATGGGCATCTTTTCAATTTCCAGTTTTTTGCCACTACAAAAAGGGCTGCCACAAACATTTTTGCACATGTGGGGCCCTTAACTGGATGAAAATTAAAAGTAAACATACCTATAGAATCTCCTGTTTTCACTTTGTGAAAGTTAGGAGTGGATAAGCCAAAAATGATGAAGATTCAAATAGGCCTGAAAAAGGCTAAAATAATAACAAATAGCACCTATTTCACAGAGTTGTTGGGAAATTCAAATTAAATGTCCTGTGTAAAGTGTTTTGCAAACCTTAATATACTATATTAATGTTAGCCATTTAAGAAGAAAGCTTTAAAAATTAATCCTCAAATTAGATTTATCCATTTATAAAAAGCATATAGTTAACAGGCTGTGGGAAAGACATTTCACATTCTTCAATGATTAGTACAAATAAATTAGATGCAAGGCCATTCTATTGAGAAAGGCAGCTTCCATCTCTGGTTGGCAATGATTAAGCACATTATTTCACCAATAGGAATTGGGTTTATTTCCCCAATTAGAAATTAGATTCATTATTTTTCATTGAGATCAGAGATGGAGCCTTTTTTAATTTGGTGTCTTCAACACATCCCTCATATGAACCTCTGGGACATTCATATTGAAGATCACAATATTATTATTAATTTCAGCAACAATTCTTTTTCACCAAAGTGGAACTTCACAATAATTCATAAAAAGTGGTTAAAGAAGGACACAAAAAGGCTGTTCTCCTCTCTCTGTATGATGTTTTCCCATAGGACAAAAACCAATATATGGAAAGAAAGGCAGTTATGATCCACTGCCATTGTTCTTCTGCTATTAGTCTAGAAAAGAGACTGTGTTTAAATGGTTGAGTTCCTCATTTATTTTCTTGTTGTTCAATTCTGACCAACTTTTAGATTTTTGGAAAGAATAATTATTCTTGAGTAACTGCAGTCTTATCCCATATTGGTATGTAGGAGGACTTGCTACCTAAGTGTGGGTATAGTCATGTAGGCTCTAGTGAGTCTAACCATACTTTGGTGAGTGCTAGATGAAATGAAAAGTGGCATTTCCTTGGGTCCACAAATACAAATAATCCAGCAATCAATATATACTCTGAGTTTATATGGACTGGATTTCCTCTTGGGAGCGGATTCACACTTATCTCATTGGTTTTTTATACTTTTCCAGAGTTTGAACTGGAAAATTTCCTATTACAGCTTGTGTAAAAGTCATGTCCAGCTCTCCACAGATGTGGGTAATAGAATTCCCGGCATTCAAAGTAACAACACATCTACCAGATAGAAAATGGACTTTTTAAAAAGTACTTTTCCTAAAAGAAAATTCCAAGGGACTCATAAAGGAGAATAAGAAACACTTAGTAGTTCTTGGGACATTAATAATTAATACAGTTATACTGCCTCTATTGAGTCCTACTTTCCCCAGGGTTCTAAAATCTTCCATACTAATTGAGTCCAGCAATGATTTGGAATCTCTTCAGGAGAGACTCAAGTTTGGTTTTGATAAAAAATGTAATGCCCCAACATTCCACTGAGTACCACTTTCCATAAGAATGCCTGTAGTCTTTCACAAGAATTCATCACTCAATCCTGTGGCTTTCCCTCCGTAAAGAAGAGAAACTAAATTGGACAAAATGGTGAAATACAGTGGAGAGGGTATTGAATTTGGAGTCAGAATATCTGAATTTAAATCTCAGCTTACTTACTCTCCCTCAAATTTCTCTGCTTCTCATCAATTTTACAAAAAAGAGGGGGAAGAGGTTTAACTAGACGGTATTGGAGATCCCTTCTACCTCTAAATCTATGATCCAACTTATTTTTCTTGGGATAAACTCACATCACTGTGAAATCCATCCTTCAGAAGGCTCCAGAGGGCAACTTCAAGCCAACTAAATTCATCTTGGGCACAGTCCCACTCACTGAAACCTAATCAGGAGATGTTTTTTTGTCCTCTCAACAATGAATATTAACATCCTCCAGAAAAAAAAAATGCTTCCAAAGTTCACCTAAAAAAAAGCTTCAGGGATCTGTAAATTTATTATGGTAATCAGGGTAACCTGATGCATACTTCATTTCACATGGATATCTTCCTCCAGACTCAAGAGGCTCTCTGCCTTCCCTCTGAGAGCAAAATCTTCTATTCATTCAATGACATGGATCTATGAGAACAGTGATTTTAAACCTGAGATCTGTGGATAAATTTCAGGGAGTTCATGAACTTGAATGAGAGAGAAATTACCTTTGATTTTCACTAACCTTGAAGTGAAATTTACTATTTTCTTCATTATTTTAAAACATTATTGCAAGAACAGGTCTATAAATTCCATCAGACAACCTGAGAGGTTAGGAACCATTGCACTAGAGGTGTATTTTATTATGAAAAATAAATATCCTAAGGTGGGGAGAAAAATCACTAAATTCAGAATTTAGCTATCCAAGATAAAATCTTTAGTCTGCCTCCTTTCCAATCAGGCTACTCCTGCTAACTATATTTAAGGTTTGGGGAGGGAAAGGTAGCCTTCTATAACTGCTTCACAGAGATGTGGGAGAGATCCTAGAAGGACTTGGGCTATTAGACTGCTCTTCTTAGGGTAGTTTAATGTCTGCATTTTCTAGGATAGATCCTTTTAAAAAAATTTCACTAGTGATATATAAAACAAATTTTTGGGAGTTACATATGTACATTAATTTTTTTAACCTATTTCCTTATGAATCATGTTGGGAGAGAAAAATCAGAACAAAAGGAAAAACCATGAGGGGAAAAAAAGAAAAAAAGGTAAAAATAGTATGTGTTGATCTACATTCAATCTCCATAATTCTCTCTCTGACTGTGGATGGTATTTTCCATCCAATGTTTAATGGTATTGCTTTGGATCACTGAGCCTTTGAGAAGAACCAAGTCTATCATAGCTGATCATTGCACAATCCTATTGTTGGGTGTACAATATTTTCCTGATTCTGCTTGCTTCACTCAGTATCAATTCATATAAGTATTTTCAGGTCTTTCTAAAATCAGCCTGTTCATCATTTCTTATAGAACAATAATATTGCATTACTTTCATATACCATAGTTTATTCAGCTATCCACCAACTAATGGGCACCTACTCATTTTCTAATTCTTTGCTACCACAAAAAGAGTTGCTACAAAATTTTTGCATATGTGGGTCCTTTTCCCTCTTTTATGATCTCTTTGGGATACAGACCCAGTAGGAAACACTGTTGGATCAAAGGGTATATATGCACAGTTTTATAGCCCTTTAGGCATAATTCCAAATTGTTCTATGGAATGATTGAATCATTTCACAACTGTACCAACAATGCATTAGTGTCCTAGTTTTCCCATATTCTTTCCAACATTTATCATTATCTTTTCCTGTCATAGGATAAACCCAATTTTTAAAAAGATAGAGTCCTTTTAAGTTTTGAAAAAGACACTGACTTTATGGAACAATGTTTCCCATAGAGTGTTAGTGTTAGAATTTGTCTTGTCCATCTCTTTCCAAAACGAGGAAATTCAATGTACCTCAGAGACAGAAGGAATTCAGAGGTCATTTAGTTGGATACTTGAACAGGAATTCTCTTAAATGGTCACCAAAATTCTATCTAAATATCTCTAGCAACTTTGAAATTTTGTACAATGAGCAAAATATAACATGGCTTTTCCTTCTAGATACTCTGTGTCAGATATCTGAGTTTATTTTAGGTTTATATTCTCATTTTTATTTAGATAAGATTTCCATATATTAAATCTATGATTTTGCTTGTAGTAAAACTGATATTTTAATGATTTCTAAGGCTATTATTCCCCATGTTAGTGTTAATTCTACCCATTAAAATGTAAGCTCTTTGAGGGCAAGATTTACCTTACTTTTGCATTTGTATCTCTGGCACTAAGCACAAGACTGGAAACATAGTAAAGAAACATTTCTAATACAAAGGACAATGTGCCAATAATAGAAGAGGGAGTATTTTTAAAAGCATAATGAAGGGGTGGGGAGGTAAAGACAGGGACGGGGGAAGAGACAGGGGGGAGGGAAAGAGGGAGGGAGGGAGGGAAAGAGAGGAGGGGAGGGAGGGAGGGAGAGGGAGAAGGAGAAGGAGAGGGAGAAGGAGAGAGAGAGAGAGAGAAAGAGGAGAGGGAGAGAGAGGGAGAGGGAAAGAAAGAGAGAGGGAGGGAAGAGGGAGATATAGTCACTAAAGTGATGGATCCATTAAAATAGATTGCTTAGGCAGTTTACATGGAATCAAAGGAATTCCAAATAATGCCATAGGACAATCAAATCCTTCATAATAAAAGTCAACATTGTGAAAGGAGAGTCAGATTCAAAGGGGTTTCACAAAAATGTTGGAAAATAGGTCTCTAATCAAATTGATTATACAATATATACATCAAAATCCTTAAACTTTATTTGTAGGGAATACGAAAATCACTGAAAAATCCTCCTTGATCCTTAGTTTCCTTGCTGCAAAATGAGAGTTTTATTAGATGACCACAGAGATCTCTTCCAGTTCTAGATCTCTTCTGAAGCCTGGACAAAAGTCCCCACCTCTTTCCCAACCCTAAGAGTATCATAAGGAGTAAATCAAATAATCTCTGAATTATGCTCATGCTATATCATATCCTTTCAAGACCTAACTCAAAGTCATCCTCTTTCACAAAATCTTCCTGACACCTCCAGCTAATAGAAAGGGAGAAAAAAGCCTTAGAAAAATTCTTCTAACTTCCATATTTTTAAAAAAATTCTAGACAGTCATTGTATATTGTATAGAATAAGGAATAATTTCAATGGACTGTGTCCACAAAAGGACAAAATTTATGACTGTAGGCAGATTGCAAGAGCCTTGCCTTATTTATTCCTTGTCCCTTCATGTCTAATGGAATCACATACCAGATGGGAACAGTAAAAACTTTATCTCTGTGGCAGTTGTACCAAATGTATAGAGAGGAGAAAGTTAAGGCTGTGTGCAATGTAACTAAAAATGTTAATATTAGTGCTTATTTTTAGGGGACATTTAGGCTATATTTACAAACGTGCTGAAATAAGATGATGGATTACATTGTTTTGAGGGGGGGAAACCCCAACAATCACAATTCAAGGAAACTGAGTAGTCAAACCAGTTATTTGATCTAATATAAGTCAAATGGTTTTTAAATTTCAGAAGCAGAAAGGGCCAGAGGAGTAAATTATAATCACAAAGATATTGGCATTGTATAGCTAGGGGTATCAACATGGAAGGGATTCATGATTGCTGAACCAATATGGCAGAATTCACTAGGGTCAGGATTCAGACTTAAAAGATATAAACAAAATCATCAATTTATAACAGAGTTTCTGGTACCTTAGGTATGTTACCTAGAATATTAACAATTATCACCATATCTAGACTACTCCTTTAAAATTCCAGTAATCTTGGACCTCTCTGAGAAACATTATAGATATTTAAGGAGAAAGTTACACATACACATAAATACAAATAATCATATATTTAAAATTATAAATAACATCACTTGCATATATGTATGTATATATACACACATATATGTATATACACAAATATGTATATGTATATACTTCCATGGTAAATCCTAATCCAAACAATCTCCTAGTTCCCAAGAGCCTGTTAACCTTGTCTTTTGGAAAATTCTGAAATAGAAAAAGTTGGCTTTTCTTAAGAAAATATATTTAGTATTATTGTGATTGAATATTAACAAAAGGATAAACTGAAGCAGATCTCTAAATAAGATATCATTTATTAGCAGAAGCCTTGTCAGAATGCCCATGTCATCAATCACCCCTTCCCATCCCTCTTTTCACTTCTTTCTTTTTACTATTAGGAGACACCCAGTTTTCCAAAGCTAAGGTCTGGGTAAGCAATCTATACCCTGATATAACAACAATCCTTTGTGCTCATTGTCTGAATGAACTCTGCTGCAACAAAATCACAGAATTGTCCCCGAAATCTGACAAGTACCTACAACAATCACATTCTGGTCATGAAGCCCTACTATGAATCAAACTTGCCTCATCACTGTCACAACTACAGCTCATTGTCTAGCTGCTAATATAAGTATCAAGGCTCAGCTTTACAGCTTTGGGTCACCTCTTAGAAGAGATCTTGGCATGCCTATCTAGTTTCCCTAAAGGGGAAAGGTAAGTATGAGGGGAGAAGGAGAAGGACAAAGGAGTAGAAGAAATTGTGAATGCCAATATTGTAATAGTGGACTATTAACTAGTATGAAAGACAGAGATACAGAGAGACAAAGACAAAAAGACAGAGACACAGAGAAAGATACAGAGAAACAGACAGACAGAAACAGAGAAAAAGAGAGATAGGCAAATACAGAGACAGAACTAGACAAAGAGACCAATAGAAACAGAGAGAGATAGAGAAGAGAGACAAAGAGACAGAAAAACATAGATTTACTAGAAAGCATTTTAGATGGGAACAAAGTCTAGAGGTATCTCAAGACAGCTTGATCTAATTCCATTTAGTCAAATGCCTCGGAATTGGTGTTGCTAGAATGGCTTAGACCTGAGATAGTTAAAAGATAGTGAAGTGTTTCATTCCCTTTCACTCCTCCTCTGCTTACAGCCAGCAATCATCCATGTGAATTTTTCACTGTTAATTAAGTAGTTCATAATTTCTGATTTTCATGCTACCTTAAAAAAACTCTTACTCTTGATATAAAATTATGACCAGTCATAACTGCTTTGTGAGGTAAGGATAGAGTTTATTGTCCCAGACTCCAACTTCAACCATCACCACGATCCAGTATTTGCCTAGGCTTATATTCGGCAATGTCATTGGGATGTATCTGGCTCTGAACTACAAAATTCCAAAACTGGCTAAAAACCTTGAAAATATTTTTTTTAATGTGGATGCCAACACCCCCCCCCCCAGTCCTTAATATCAACTCTGGTTATGTTTTTTAGATTATTTGATCTATAACCTTGAGAGGATACCTTCTATTCATACCAAATGTTCATATTCTCATTTTATGTAATTTTCTTCACTTTGAGGTACACTGAGCTTCCTTTGAGCTAAAATGCAATGATAATACCAAAACGATCTTTAGTACTTCCCCTACTACTACACTTTACTACATATAGTTGCATCCTTTAATGCCACTACATATTCAAGAGTTTCTAAGATTTGAATCATGATTCTTGACTAAGAAACGCTAATTTTAACTAATAATCTCTTCCTTTACCTCTTTAATCATATATTCCTAATAATTGGTTATGCTTTATTAATAAATAGGGGCTGGTAAGAAGAGGAAGTCTGATTTGCTTGTGGCACATAGAGATAAATAATAATGAAACATTTATTAAGTGGCTACTATATACCAAATATGTGTTAATTTCCAAGGATACAAAAAGAGGTAAAAGACAGATCCTGTCCTCAAGGAGCTTCCAATCTAATGTGGGAGACAATATGCAAACAAAAATATACAAAGGCTTACCATATAAAGAATACATAGGAAATAATTAAAATAGGGTAGACACTGTGGAAAGTGTGATTTTAATTGGGACTCAAAGGAATCCAAGGAGGCCAGTAGTTGGAGCAAAGAAGGGAGAGTTTCAGACATAGGGACAAGCCAGAGAAAATGTACAGAACTGAGAGATGGACTGTCTTGTTTATGCAATAGCTAGGAGGCCAGCATCAATGTATCAAAGAATATGAACTGGGATTAAGGAGTAAGAAACTTGGAGTAATAGCAAGGAACTAGGTTTTGAAGGGCTTTGAATATCAAAGGGAGCATTTTGTGTTTGCTCCTAAAAGCAATAGGAAGCCACTTTGGTTTATTGAGTAGGTCAAATAACATGTTAGACCTGTGTTTTAGGAAAATCACTTCAGTGGCTGAATGGAAAATGGATTGGAACAGAGAAAGACTTGAGGTGGGCAGACCCAATAGCAGGCTATTGCAATAATCAGAGTGTGAAGTGATGAGCACCTGCACTAAATGACAGGGTAGAAGGAACATTTTTCTTTTTATTCAAAACCTTTTCTACTGGGAGTTTCTGAGCTAAAACCATGAGAAAATCTTGTGGTTTAGGCTTTATTAATTTCATTTGCTTTTTAAAAAAATAATTCATAAACTCGCTAGCAAAAAAGATTAAGACATGAGGATCCAAATCCTTTTTATTTTTCTTTAGCTTAAAACCACCAGCCCCAAAAATGTAATGGTCTGGTGAGAAGGATAAGTGTGGGTGACTCATGATGTTTTCTCCTATTGACTAGGGAATAGGTACACCCAGTGGGAGAACAGTATAGTTTGGGAAGAGTGGGTATACTGGCTTTCCAAAGGTGGAAGCCAGAGAAGGAAGTTAGCACCTTTTTGCTTTAACCTTTGACCTTAAACCTCTAAACTCTGTCAAGTAACATCACCAAGTAGTTACACATTAATATAATGTAAGTGCCTTGAGAGTATGTACAATTTGTCTTTAAATCTCTAGTGTCTGGTACAGTACCTGGCACTATGCAGAGCAAGTACTTGAGAAATGTTTGTGGTTTTATTAATTCAAGTGTTAATAAATTAAGTTTACAATTTCTATAGAACAATAGAATGTAAGATCATAGAAACCTATGACCTACAGCTGGGGTAAAGTAAATATAACTAATAAAGAGAGATATCAGGAATATAGAAGGCTTCCGGGCACAGAGAAATTCAGTGTCAGGATTATTAGAGAAATCACTAAAGTTCAGATGAACAGGTAAGAATAGGATAAAGCTAGAGAAACATAATCAGAAAACACAATGTTTTCTGGTATGTCTCCTCTCTCCACAATTTCTGGATCCCTTACTCACATGCCATCTCCACAAGGCCTGACATTTATGAGAATATTATATGGCTATGTAGAATAACAAATAGTCCTGTTTAATTTTAAAAGCAAATGTAGGGGGAAAAGGAGGAAATTAAACATAGGAAATGAATCTTTTGAACTATCACATTCTCAAAGCATCAGTTTTTCCTTTCACGATTTGCACTTGAAGTTTGGTTTGGCTCTCTGTTCCAGGAACGTCTGTTCCTTAAGCATGGACATAAACAAACCTTGTTCTCATCTCCCATCTTTTGTTCCAGAGCTAACCATGTACTTGACTTTTGACCAAGTATTAGTTCTTGATCCTTACCACCTGGTTCTTGATCAACACCTTTGTATCTAGTTCTGAAAGCTAAGTTAAATCCAAGGGTTCAGAGAAAGGACAGTATTAAGAAAAGGCTTGATATCATGCCATGGAAGGTTTAGTTAGAACAAGAAGTTTTAAACTAGGATCCATGAACTTGTCTTATTTAATTATTTCTGTAACAGTATTTTATACATTTAAGAATGTTATTCTGAGAAAGGGTCTATAGGTTTTACCACTCTGCCAATAAGTGTGAGATTCTATGACCAAAAATGTTAGAGAAACTGGGAATATTAAACATAAAAAAGAGACAAATTAGGAGGCACATAACAGGTTTTAAAGATTTAAGAGGATGCCACGGTTAAAAGGAATTAGACCTGCTCTATTTGATTCCACAGGACAGGATGAAAAACAACTTAGATTTTTAAGAAAAATGTACAGGGGCAATTAAGTGGTACTGGAGACAGAACATTGCTCCTGGAATCAGGAGGACCTGAACTAAAATCCAGATTCACACACTTACTAGCTGTGTGACCCTGGGCAAGTCATTTAATCCCAATTGCCTCCAAAGGAAGAGAAGAGAAGAAAGGAGAAGAGAGGGAAGAGGAGAGGGGAAGAGAATGTACAAAAGATGGAAGCAATGCTAGGTAATAGAGGATAGGTGATATAGAAGAATTATAAGATAGATATACAGTGCAGGAGGGCTAAAGCTCAGGATGGGCTGAGGGTGGTGTAGTAAATTAAGGATAACAAAAAAGGGATTTTAGCTGTAGTGAGAGAAAAAGGAGGACCAAAAGAAGGATAAGAAAAAGTCAAAGTTGTTCCATTCTTATTTTTCTTTTGTTTTTTTTTTCTGCCAAGGAGAATGTCCTTTATACTGAAAAAGTCAGAACAGAAATGATTAGCACACATTTGGTACCAAAATGAGTAAGGAGAGAGTAAGAGCATCTAACTGCCCTTGATTAATTCAAGTCACCTGGTGCAGATAAACTACATCTTTGATTATGAAAGAACTGGCCAATGTTAATTGTTTAGCCACAGTTGGTAATATTTGAAAGATCATTGAAAATGAGAAAGATACTATAAGGTTGGAATAGGAAAAATAATTAATGATGATGTTAAATGCAGTACTTTAAGGTTTGTGAGGTGTTTTAAAAATATTATCTCATCCTTATGACAACCCTAGGGAGAAGGTGATACTATTATCTCCATTTTATATATTAAGAAAACAAAGCAATTAGAGATTAAATGTTGCCCAATATCATACCACAAATAAGTACCTGAAGCAGGGTTTAAAATCAGGTCTTCCTGAGTCAAGTTCACAAACTCTATTCACTGTACCACCTACCTGTCAAATGGTATTCTGATTTTTTTAGGAAAAAAAAAAGAAATATAGTGCCTTCAAATTATGGGTTTCTCAGCTTTACTTCATTCCTAGGAAAATTTTGGAATGGATTACTAAAAAGATATTGGTGAACATGTCAAATGGGAAAGCCATGGTTATACAAAGAGTCAGCATGGCTTCATCCAGCATGCTTTTATCAATAAGAGGTTAGGACACATTAATCTCATTTCCTTTTTTTTGACAGGATTATAAAATTAATAGATGAGGGAAATGCTGTGGATACAGTTTATCTAGATTTTAGCAACTACCAACTAACAGGTAATAAAGTATCTAATGTAGTTCATGTGAAGAAAATAGAAATATATGGACTAGAGGATAATGCAATTTTATGGATTCAAAAACTGGCTGGATGCAAAAAGTAGTTATTAATGGTTCCATGCCAGCCTGGCAATAAGTCTCCAGTGGAGTACCCCCAAGGATTTCTGATTTGACCTTGTAATGATTAACAGATCTATCTGGTTAGTTGGTTGGTTGCTGTCCTTTATTCTTGAAAAGGACAAAAATAACATCTCTATCTTAGAGTCAAATTGAAGTATGTTCGACTATGGCTGATTAGACCAGTAAGAGCTTGGAATGCTCTCCCACAAATCAGGACAGCCTATGTGAACATTTGGGTGATATTCTCTAAAATTTGCACACCTTACATTTTCTTTGAGCTACTTCATCCTATTTTGCTCACAGAACACAGGACCTTCTCTGATAAGGGCACAACATACAGTCCTGTGCCAGTGTCTCCCATGTCTTTCCAAAGTTCTTCAGAGAACTCTTGAGAGTATCCTTTTATCACGTCTTCTGATTACCATATGAGCACTTGCCCTGTGTGAATTCTCCATAAAAATAGTCTTTTTTGTAAGTGTATATTTGGCATTTGAACAATGTGGCCAGCCCAATAGAGTTGTGTTCTCTGCAACAGAGTTTCAATGCTTGGTGACTAGTTTTAAGAAAGGATCTCAGTATCTGGTATCTTATCCTACCCAGTGATCATCAGAATCCTAAGAGAATTCAAATGGAAATGATTCAGTTTCCTGGCATGATGCTAGTACATTGTCCAGCTTTCATAGTCATACAACAATGAAGTCAGCAACAGCTCTATAGATCTTCAATTTGGTAATCAGTCTAATCAATTTAATACTGAAAACATCATGCTAAAAAATGTGGGAGCAAGCACACAGCCATTGGTGACTGGGAAAGCACAAGTATTGTCTATTATACAGAACCTGGGCAAGCATACCATCATGAAATTGACATCCAGTATTGATAAACTTTTCTGGGTAACCAAATGTTGACATAATTTTCCATAAGACCTTGCAACTGATAGTATCAAAGGCCTTGGTCAGAGATACAAACATTGTGCACAGATATCTCTTCTGGTATCTCTCCTGGAGTTGACAGGCAGCAAACACCATATCAATTGTTCCTTGACCTTTCTGAAGCCACATTGGCTCTCAGGTAGCTGAACATCTTTCAGGTGGAGGATTAGCCTATTAAGGATGACTCTGGCAAGCATCCTGCCAGTAATGACTAAGAAAAAGGACCTCTTTCTCCCCTCACCTCCTGCTACCTCACCCCACTGTGATTTTCATAAAACAATCTATTTCCTTTACCTTTATAGAGACACACAATAGAGATGTCCTTGAACTTATGGAGAATAACTTCCTCTTGTCATATAACCCAACAAATTTTTATGAGCAATGGACCTTCCACCTTGTACATCTCAACTATAATAGAATCAGCACCAGGTGCTTTGCCACACAAAAGGAGCTCAATAGAATTTAAAAAAATTTTTTTTTTCAGTTGGAACTTCAGCTAGAGAGGGATTGACTTCAACCTGATGTAAACTGTCAGTGACTTCAGCATTGATTGATGATGGTCTTTTAAGAACACTACAGAAGTGTTCAGCCCATCTCTCTAGGCTCATGTCCTTAACAATGTGGCACCATCAGCACTGAGTAGTTGAGATGCACCATACATCTTTGGCTTATAAATAGTCTTTGGGGCATCATAAAGGTGATTTGGATTGTTACTATCAGCATAAAACTGAATTTAATTTGCCCTCTTATTGAGCCAGGAATCCTGCATCTAAGTTTTGCTTATACTTTTCTTTTAATGGAATTAAATGCTGCCTTTTTTTTAGTAAAGCTTTTTATTTGCAAAACATATGTATGGGTAGTGCTTCAACATTGACCCTTACAAAGCTTTCCATTACAAATTCCCCCCCCCCCAGTCCCCTCCTCTCCCCTAGATGGCAGGAAGTCCACTACATGTTAATTATAATACTTGACAAGTCGAATATATGTATACATATTTCCACCCTTATCTTGCTGTGCAAGAAAAATTGTATTTACAAGAAAAAAAATCTGAGAAAGGAAACACAATGCAAGCAAACATCAATAGAGAGCATGAAAATGTTATGTTGTGGTCCACATCTCATATCCCTCTCTCTGGGTGTATATGGTTTCTTTACTGAACAACTGGAACTGGTTTGAAACATTTAAATGCTGCCTTCTTAGAGAAGGATGAACTATCCTGCTGGCAAACCCTTTGGAGTTTTCATTTTTCATTTAGCAGCTTCTGAATTTCCCCATCATTTTCATCAAACCAGTCTTGATATTTGTGAAAGTTCGGACTCATATGAGCAAATGCAGTGCTATACACCAAATCTCAGAAAATTGCTCACTCCTTTTCTGCTCCACTATTGCCAACTGTGTGTTGGCTTAACTTTCCTTCAAAGTTAGCAACAAACTGTCTCCAGCTCAAATAAGCACATTAATCTGTTGACATTAAATCTGGGTTGTCTTTTTGCCTTGAGGCTGCTGCTTTTGCTGAATGGAAATATTTAGCTTGCTGGGAATAAGTCTATGATTAGTTCAGCACTATGTGCCACACTTTGCCTTCATCGTTCTTAACATCCTGTCTATCTTTTCTTCTTGCAATCACATAGTCTATTAAATGTCAATGTTTTTGCATCCATGTGCATCCATGAAGCTTTATTGCATTTAGAGAAAAGGAAGAGAATATTGGCGATAAGAAGGTCATGAGACACACAAGTCTTCAGTAGTAAGTAACTATTGTTATTGCTGTTTCCATATCCATTCTTCCCAATGATTCCCTGCCATTTTTGGGTGTCAGCTTAGTCTAGAATTATAGTTACCCAGAATTATAAGCCTGTCCTCTTCTGGCACATAGATAATAAGAAACTCCAGGTCTTGATAAAATTTTTTTTGACCTCATCAAGGTTCATCATGGTGGGAGCATCATGGTGGTAATGGCATTTTCCTGCAAGTGGCAATCACATTGTTATGAGCTTGTTGTCCACTCCTTTTAGTAGGTGTACAAGCTTGTTGACTAGATTAGTTTTGGTTGCAAAATTTACTTCATCTTCACAGTGCTCCCTTTCACTGTGACCACTCCAGAAAAATGTTTTTTTTTTTATTTTTTTTACTTTATTTTTCTCAAGGCTGCTATTTGGATGTGATACCTGTTGTGTCCTCTCACAACAAGAGCTGTTCATCTTTTAGATCTACTGGATTTTGTGTTGTCTCTAAGTAAGCATACATTCCATGTACTAATGGTGAACAAAATCATCTGTACAGAAGTTTTGGTACATTTTTTTGGTGTGTTTTGACCACAGGGTAGTATATACTACCTTCTGCAGTAATCAGTCCAGTACTGGGTAAGTAGACAATTTTTAGGCCCTTTTTCTAACCCCTTCCTTATACTAGGAGTTGAACAGTGTGATCCTTAAAAGGTTACTCAAATATCAGAGGCTGCCAAATTCCACTGCTGTTCCCTGTGAAAAGATGACTACATATGTTCAGGGTTGTGACTACAGCTCCCAGTGTATCTACACCTATTGCTTCATCACTTGCCTATCACCACAGGGCTTCAAGGTAGGTAAAAATGGTAAAATGATATAGGCAATGTCTTTTGATTCATACCCAAATTGGATTTAAGTGAGACAGTTATGGAAAATGCAAAGAGGCAAATTTAGGCTTGAATATCTGGAAAAACTTGTCTGCTTGGGGATCTGGAAGATGTCTTTTTTTTTTTTTTTTTAGAGCTCTTCAAGCAGAAGCTGGATAATCCCTTTCTGGATATGTTATAGTGAGGATTCCTTTGGGGTATAGATTGGATTAAGTTACCTGTAAAATTTCTATCTCTCAAACTGAGCCATTTGGTAACTCTGCCATTAATGCCATAGATCACTTGAATGGCAATGAAGAGCCACATGACAGATGTGAGCAGGCGAGAAGAGGGGGAGAGGGAGAGAGAGAGGGAGAGAGAGAGAGAGAGAGAGAGAGAGAGAGAGAG
>JAJPUD010004140.1:0-35978 GCA_023553655.1 Myrmecobius fasciatus | reverse complement strand
GGAGGAGGAGGAGGAGGAGGAGGAGGAGGAGGAAAATGAGGAGGAGGAGGAGGAGGAGGAAAATGAGGAGGAGGAGGAGGAGGAGGAAAAGGAAAGAAGGAAGGAAGAAAGAAAGGAATAACTAAAAAAGAAAGAAGGAAGAAGATATTTTATTTCTATAATAGAAAAAGAAAGAAAGGAAGAAATCAGAGAAAAGAAGAACAAAATAAAAAGAAAGAAAGAAAAATAATGTAAAAGATATCAAAGAAATGTATGATCACACAAAAAAATATGGACTGATAACATAGAGTGATCTATAATCAGTGGACATCTCTGTGCTCATTAGCTTTCAAGCTACACCAAGAGAACATGAGGGAGGCTACAGCACAGGACAGGGGATGTCTTGTAGTAAATTTATAAGAGGACAGGAATGAAAATAGTATAGGATGAGCAGGTATAGATAGGTTTCAATCTGTATTGTGTGGGAGATCTTACCCATTCTCATGAGATCATGGATCAAATGGAATATTCAGGTCATAATTGCTAGTACTTATATAGTGCTTTAAAATTTGCAAAGGGCTTTTGTTACAATCCCATGATGTTGGTGATGGAAGTACTGTCATTCTTATTTTACAGGTGAGCCAACTAAGTTTTAGAGATGTGACATGGTTACAAGATTAATAAATGGCTGAGCTGAAAGTCAAATTTATCATCTCAATCAGAAGCCACTCCACTAGAAATATGTTGATTTCTACTTAACACCAAAGTCTTGTATCTGGAATTTTAAAAAAGTTTTATTGACATATCTCATTTTTACATTACAAATATTTTTAGATTATTCTTATTTTCATATGAACTCATTTGTAACACAATTAAATAAAACTAATGGTGCAGTAACCTCATCTGAAAGTACATACAACATTCCATACCTGTAGTTTCCTCAACATCTCTGTTTTTAAAAAGTATATTATTTTTTAATAAACAAAAATCTAGTTTCTCTCCCATCTTTTAAATTATTAAGGGGGGGAAAATGGAAAAAACAAAATTCCTTATAACAAATATGCACAGTCAAATAAAGTAATTTCTCTCATTTGTTGTGTTCAAAAATATATATGTCTCATTTGGCACTCTAAATCCATCATCTCTATCAGGAAACAGAAAGCATGCTTCCCCATTGGTCCTCTGGAATCATGCTATCCACCTCATGAGAAAAATGTTTATCTTAGTTCTTAGAGCTTTCAAAATTGTTTGTCTTTACAGTGTTGTTATTCTATAAATTGTTCTGCCTCTGCTTACTTTATTTTTCATCAGTTTACAAAAGTCTTCAAAATTGTTGTTTTTATAATATTGATGCTACAGTATAAATTGTTCTAGCTTTGTTTACTTTCCTCTGTATCATTTCATATATGCTTTTCCATGTCTCTTTGAAACCATCTAATTCCTCATTTTTTAACCACACAATAGTATTGTCACATTCATATTACCCAATCTATTCAGCCATTCTTCATTTTTTTTCATGTTTTTTTTTGCCACCACAAACAAGCAGCTATAATATAAAAATATGTAAAGTTGTATTTAGTATTTACATTCAAAGTAAAACTGGAAAGAAGAAAATGAGCTGAAATCTCCTTCCTCCAAACTAACAACTAAATCCAAATTGACCTTTTTGATGACTGTGTAATCAGTTAAAAGTTCTATGAGGCAACATGACTCCAGATTAATAGTTCCAGATTGGTAATCAGTTAGACTTGGATTCAAAGTCTAATTCTCATTTTGCTGGATAATCTTGGGCAGAAGCTTTCCTGGACCTTAGTTTCCTTATCTGTAATGTAGAGATAATAATAACATGCCAGGTTCTTGTGGAAAAGTACTTTGCAAACTTTAAAGCTCTTGTATAAATGTTCTATTGTTAAGAAAGATTTTCCAGTCTTTTAGAAATGGGAATGGAATGGTAAAGAGAAACAGACAGACACTGAAAAGAAAAAAAAAACAAACACCAGAATGCACAGGGCAAAATGAGTGGTATCTGGCTGGACCAAGTCAGAAATTCATTTTAGAAAATTTCATTTCCATCCCAACCAGAATCCACTTTCTCAAATGGAGGCATTTGAGCTAACTGTACTTTTAGAGATTGAAAAAAAAGGTCTTAAAAGGTGTTATATTCTAATGTGGAAACTAACTTTAAGAATGAAACAGAAGAAACTATATTGTTATTTTTGGAAATATTCATAGGGAAGCAGAATGGCCTCATTTTTTTTGGAAAGTTATATGGATAAGATTATAGCAAAGTCCTACTAAATTCCCAAGTTCTCAGCAGACATTCTGAATTTTCTATATGAAATAATTCATATAGAAATAGAAATAATTTTTGAAATAATCCATTCAACAGGAAGATAAGATGGCACTTATAATTTCTTGTCTATACAGAATTTAGGCTTAATGTGCCTATCTACGATATACATACTCTCAAAAACTCTATGCAGTTGAGTGTCAATAGGGAAATGAGAATGAACACAATAGATTCTGTCAAGGGAGAAGTGACAATTTATGAAGGAAGGGAATCAAGAATGACTCTGAAATTATAAATCGGGGTAGCTGAAAGAGTATGAACTTAATGGAAATGCAGGATTTAGGAGAAAAGGAAGTTTCAGGAAGAAGGTAATGAGGCCATTTTCAATATATTGCATTTGAGATGCTTACAAAATATTTAGGTAGATAGTTGCTAACTTGAGACTAGAGCTTAGGGGAGAGATGAAGGATATTTAGATATGGAGATTCTCTACATACAAATGGCAGTTGAACATATAAGAACTAATCAAATAAGAGAGACCAGAGACAGATGAAGAAAAAGGAAGGGAAGGAAAAAGAGGAGAAGAGAGGAAGGGAGAAGAGGAGAGAGGAAGTGAGAAGTGGGAAGAGAGAGGAAAGGAAAGAAAAGGGGAGGGAAGAAAAGGGAAAAAAGAGGGTAAGGGAAGAGAAGGGAAGGGAAGGAAAGGGAATGGAGAAGCAGAATGGGAAATAGAAGAGAGGAGATCTAGGAGAAAGCATTAGAGCACTGAGGAACACTTCTAGTTAGGCCACACAACATGGTTGATGATCTAGCAAAGGAGACTATCAGATAGCTGGAAAGAGATGCAGGAAAGAGCAGGGTAATGAAAACTAGCAGAAGCAAGAGTATTGAAGAAGAGAAGTTGGTCAAAAGGGTAAAATGCTTTATATCAAGAAAGAATAGAATTGAGAAAAGTTCATCAGATTTCACCTTTAAGAGATGTGGGTAATCTTGGAGAAAGTAGTTGCAATTGAGCTTTGGAGTAAGAGCAAGGTAATTGGGGGCTGAGAAGTGAGTTAAGATTTAGCTATAGAGAGCAAGATTTATTGCTACTGCTAGTTTGTGAAAGAATATCTGGCATGTACAGAGAAACATATGTCTATTTTCTTGCTCTCCCAACCTACCATTTATCTCTCTAACCAGGATAAAAGCAGATGAGATTTCCTAGCTATAATCATTCATTGCAACAAAACTTTGCATTTTCAATTAAGTACAAAATTAAATCCTGCTGACTCCTGTCCAAAATTTCACAAAATTATTATAATAATTTATTCTTCTTATAATAACTGCCATAGGATCAGAGGTCTAGAACTAAAAGGTACCTCAGAGGTCACCTAACTTAGCATTGTAAAAAGAATACTGGGCTTGAGGTCAGAAGACCTGATTTAGACTGTTGTCTCTGATTATTTATTACCAGTAATGGGATCATGAGAAAATCATTTAGCTCTTATGTGCTTCATTTTCTCATCTCATGCTGTGTCTTAGCACAGCAAATATTCCTTTTACTAACCACATCACAAGTTGTTGGAAGAAGCCCTAGTTCTGAAGCCAGAAGATGTAGGTTTATGTCCCTGCTTCTGACTGTTTACTCAACATGTGCCTTGGGAAAATTGTTTCACCTCCCTACAACTCAGTTTCCTTACATGTAAAATGCACTCCATGGCCTCTGAGGTCTCTTCTAGATGGATGATCTGAATTAAAAGGATAAACCTTCAAAATGAAATTTTAATCATGCATTAAGTGGATGGAAGATCTCAGGTCTTACATTAGGACCATAGAATCATAGACTTAGAGCTGACAGGGATCTTAGAGATCATCTAGTCCACACTCCCCTTTCTCCACATTGTTTTACAAATGAGAAAATGGAGGTCCAGAGATATTGGGATGTAGCAAAAGTCACACAGATATTAGTGGCACAGAGATTAGAACAGATTTAAGAAACTGGATCAGAGAGGGGGAGAAGCATATCAAACTATGCCTATTGAAATTTATTAAAAATAATGAAAGAAGTCAGAAAATATGTATATCTACCTATCTCTCTCTAATAATGTCTGTATATATACATATACGTACATACACATATGTGTGTATATAATTATATTATAGAAATTCAAAGTGTGCATATATATTAATGAAAATAAAAATATGGATCTGGAAATGATTCTTGGAAAAAGATGAAGATAAGTCTCAAACATTTTGGAGGAATGGAAAATCTGCTGTAAGAATCAGCTTTGCTAGAGGAGGTTATCTAAGGGGCAGGAGGATGTCTCAAGCGTCTCTGCTTTTGAGCCATGACAAATATCAAAACTGAGGAAGAAGATATTTGAAAAAAAATCTGAAAGTGATGTTTGCAGAGTCACTACTGACATTTCAACTAATAAATCTCTCGGAATCTGTTGGCCTCCCTTTTCTCAGTCTCGGGGCAGCCTTTCCTGGCACCCCACTTCCTGGGCCAGCTGCCTGCTTCAATCAAGCTGCCTGAGCTGGAGATCAAGTTCATTGCTCTGTAATATCTCCCTGAAGCTCCTTCCTGCTCATCTTTAGTTTACTCACCCCAGACTCTGATTATTCCATTAGTTTAGTTTCCTGTAAAGACTGTTTATTGTTTGTTCTTTTATCTATGTTCCCTCTCCCTCTCTCAGCCAGTTTCTGTTGTTGTGTTGCCAAGGCAACACCTGATGACGCTGACACCCTCCCAGCAGGAAAGGAGGATGTGTAATCTGTCTGGTGGCTTGCTTCATGCAGAGGTAGGTGGCAGGATCAAGGGCCACTGAAGTAGGGCAGGCAGGTATATGCTAATCACCTACTTTTGTTGTTCAGTCGTTTTAGTCATATCCAATTTGTGACTCCATCTGGGTTTTTGTTTTTTTTGGCAAAAATACTAGAATGGTTTGCCATTTTGTTCTCCAACTCATTTTACAGATGAGGAAACTGAGACAAATGTGGTTAAGGGACTTGTCCAGGGTCACTTAGCTAGTAAGTATCTGAAGCCAGATTTGGACTCAGGAATTTGAGTCTTCCTGACTCCAATCATACCAATTTATTTACTTCACCACCTAGCTGTCCTAAGTTGTGAGTGTATACCCCGAAATTGGAGGAATTTTATCTCAATATTAGTAGTCCTAGAGGCAGCTTAGGTTAATGGATAGAGAATTAGCCTTAAACTCATGCAGGCACCTAGGTTCAAATACCACCTCTGGCATATAGTGTCTGGGTGACTCCTGGCAAATTACTTAACCCTTGGGGTATCAACTTTAGTTGTTCAAACCCACAATTTGAACCAGGTTAAAATATAATTGGAAAATGTTTAGCAAAATAAATAAAAATATAATATGGCACAGTTAATGTTAATATGAGGTTTTTTAAGTCAATATATAGAGGGTAAGGATTCATTTCTATGAGTTTGATGCTGCTGCAGTAGACAGCTCTCAGAAACAATAAATTGCAGAGATGGTGCCCAACGGTGGTGAGAGAAATCTAGATAAAGTATTTCTTAAGTGCTTACTATGTGCCAAGCATTGTACTAGGTGCTTAGGATGAAAAAATGTAAGCAACAAAGCTAGTCCCAACCTCAAAGAATTTACATCCTAATAAAAATGGAAAACACAAAGGGAAATTGGAAAGAATTGAAGAAGGACTGATGACTGGGGTCATTGCTGCTATTAAAGAAGTGGAGCAATCTGGAGAGTAGAAAGTGGATCTGGGGGCTAAGCTTCACCTGGAAGCTTCATGAAATGATGGGGGTCAAGAACTCACCAATCAAAAGAAAGGGTTTGGGGCAGCTAGGTGGTGCAATGTATAGAGCACCAGTCCTGAAGTCAGGAGGACCTGAGTTCAAATTTGGTCTCAGACACTTAACACTTCCTAGCTGTGTGACCCTGGGCAAGTCACTTAACCCCAATTACCTCAGGAAATAAAAATCTAAAAAAAAGAAGAAAGGGTTTGGTGCAGAGAAAGCTGGTAGAGGCATTTTCTTCATCAGAAAGTTCTTTCTCTGAAAGCACAGGTGTAGTTCCTATGTAATTACATGATTTCCTCTAGCTCCCTTTTTCCCTACAACAATTCTGACTATTTATGGGCAGAATTCTTCTTCACTTGATAGATCTGTCCTGTGCATGGACGGTCCTTGTGGAGCTTTGGGAGTTCTTGTGAACAAGTGTGGGACAGATAGGATTTGCAGAACTGATTCCAGAGGCAAATTTTTCTTCATTGAAATACTGTTTAAAATTCCAACAACCTTTGTCTTAACTTTAAACATGTGTTTCTAACAGGGAGGAAGTCAGCACATTGGATTTACCTCTCTTTGCCCTGTTTGGCTCAGATTTAGATCAGTTTTGTTCTGATGCTTTTCATGTAGAGACCAAAGCCAGCGAATTCACAAACTTATGTTAAGCAACTCAGGATGACCTTGGCCTCAGATTTGAACATACTGATGGTTAATTAGTTTCTGTATCAAGATGGCACTGTTTCCCTTCACAGTGGTTCCTCAAATTTTGTGTATTCATTCTCACAGTCAGCCCAGGGATTAGTTGTTATTACTATTTGCATTTTCTAGACATAACAAAGTTGAGGTACCATAAGATTAAGTAGGTTAAGAAACTTTCCTGAAGTTATGTTGCAAAGTAAAAGGATAAAAATTATATTTTCAAGGGAAAAGGACCCACATGTGCAAATATTTTTGTAGTAGCTCTTTTTGTGGTGGCAAGAAATTGGAAATTGAGGAAAGGATATATGAATATAATGGAATACTACTGTTTTAATATAATATATTACATATATGATATATTATATTATAATATGTGTATATTATTATATAATATTCTATAACCTTACTATTGTATAAGTATTGTTGAATAGACTGATTTCAGAAGTCTAGAAAGATATACAAGAACTGATGCTGAGTGGAGCAAGAAGTAGGAAAATATTGTATGCAGTAACAGCAAGATTATGTGATGATCAATTATGATAGACTTAGCTCTTCTCATCAATATAGTGATACAAGACAATTCCAATAGACTTTGGATAGAAACTGCCATCCACAAACAGAGGAAAGAACTATGGAAACTGAATGTGGATCAATATATGCTATTTTCACCTTTTTTTTTCTTCTTCTGGTTTTTTCTTGGTTTTTTTTTTACTCTTTTGTTCTGATTTTTCTTTCCCAACATGACTCACATGAAAATATGTTTAAAACAAATGTATATGTACAACCTTAAAAAAATTTACTTTTTCCTCTCCACTGTATCTGTTTTTATTTCTAGTACTCCAGTGGCTCTGTGATTTCATGGTTATGGGCATTCCTTCCTACAATAAAAATCAAAAACCACTCATGACTGCCCATTCTGCACAATTCTTATCCTAGTTGCCCCATGAGTCTACACCAAGAGGCCAGCTAATGTGATTTTAGGACATTGTACATTTGCTGATAGCATATATGGACTACTCATTGGCAAACTCTCATTTTTGCTATATAACCAACCTTTTGACCAGCCATTAATATTGTCTATAAACCTAATGCAAAGAATGCTCTATTCTATCTATCCATACCACCTTTTTTCTGTCCATCCAAAAAGCACTGGAATAAACACTTACAAAGGTACAAAGCACTTTGAGGAGCTGTGCTATAGCAAGCCATTTACATTTTAATTCATTGTAATGATTCCTGGATAAAAGCCCATTGAAATTGAGCTCATATGCTGTTTCCCCCTCTCGTGTCCTCATCAGTCTGTCAGTTCAGAAAGCACACTCACTGAAAAAGTTATTGGATCTCCTCTGCTTGCACGTGTCCAGAAAACACCTGCACAAGCAGCAGAAGCAGGACAAACCGTTCCAGCAAAAGCTCAAAGAGAATCCCTTTTGAGGTTCATTATTTCTCATTTTGCCTTGAGAACACATTGATGTGTAGAAGGTGAGGCTGATAATGTTTATTCTACTTTTGGTCCTCTAAAAGTGATTGAAGTTAGGTAATTTGATAATTAGAATATTTCAGGGTCTTCTCCAAAGTACTGGTGCATTTAACCTTGTTTTCTGAATTCAGGAGCATGCACTCAGCATGTTCCTACCTGCTGGGAAATGGGTAGGACACTGCTGCCACCGGTCTCCCTATAACTTCGTAAAGTCTTTGCAATAGGGAAGGAAGGAAATATTATTTCTCTTTAGATTTCCTCTCACAGATAAAATCTGAATGTCAAGCTGTGATCCTGAATAAATTCTAGAGATGGGAGGAGGCCATAATAAACAAATGCTACATTCTAAGACTTTACATTCATTTGATGGAAGCCAACACTAAACACACACACACACACACACACCACACACACACCCCACACACACACACACACACAACATAAAATCTGGGAAGAGAACAGAGATGCTTAGAATTTCCAATAAGGGGTTCTGCTTTATAGAAACTAATATAAAGGGAAGTGCTAAAATTAAATTCCCTCAAAACTTGTTTTGATCTTTTATGGGCAAAATAATAAGAAAACTCCTTGAAATAATTATGTAGCACTATACATTTGCAAATCACATTATATTTGTTATTTCATTTCATCTAAACATTAACTCTGTGGAAGTAGGTGCTATTATCATCCTCATTTTATATGGGGAAACTGAGGCAGATAGCAATTAAGTGACTCACCTACGGTTTCTCACAGCTTGTAATTGTCTGAGATAGAGTTTAAACTCAGGTCTTCTTACCTCTAAGTCCATTATTCGCTCTGCTGTGTCAACTAGTCACTGTGTCAACTAAGAATAACTCTCCTTTTTTGAGATGTTTCTAGAGGCTGAAACTGAAAGTGCAAAAGTATCCATTTTATCTGTACCTTACAATATAAAGGAACAGTCTTTGAATTCTTATATTTTCTTCTACAAAACTTCAACAGTTTTATTTTTAATTCTGCATTTAAACTCCCTAAAATCATATTTTCATATTTTTCTAATAATAGGTATTTATTTTCTTTCCCTCCATTATCCCTCTTGAAAGAAAAAAAAACTCTTGGAACAAATATACATAACCAAGCAAAACAAATTCCCACACTGACCACATCCAGAAAAATGTATGTCTCATTTTATGTATCTGATCCATCACTCTTTGTCAGGAAATAGGTAGCAGGCTTCATCATGAACCCTGTAGAATAATAGTTGATCATTCCATTGATCAGAATCATTTCATTGATTTCAGAATTGCTCATTTTTACAATTTTGTTGCATAGGCATAAATTGTTCTCCTGGTTTTGTTCACTTCACTCTGAATGTTCGTGTAAGTCTTCTCCAATTTTTCTCAAATAGCATTCACCATTTTTTTTTGCAACACCATAATATTCCATATGCCACAAACTGTTTAGCTATTCCCTAATTGATAGAAACTACTTCTTTGCCATCACTAAAGGAATTGCTCTAAAGCAACATAAAGGCCTTTTTTCTCTTTGATTTCTTTGGGGTATAGGTCTAGTAGTATTACTATTGAATCAAAGAGTATATAGTTTAGTAACTTTAAGGACAGAATTTTAAATTGCTTTCCAAAATGGTTATACCAATTCACAGCTCTGCAAACAGTGCACTCTTGTACCTATTTTCCATAGCCCATCTAACATTTATAATTTTCTTTTTTTTCAAGTTTGCTAATAGGATGGGTACAAGATAGATTATCAGAGGTGCTTTAAATCCCATTTTTCAAATTATTAGTGATTATTGATGACTTGTATATCTTCCCTTAATCATTATGTATTCATATCCTTTGACCATATGTCAACTATTATTATAAATTTGAATCAGTTTCTTATATATATTGGAGATGCGATCTTTATCAGAGAAACTTGCTGTTTCTTCCTTTTTATTTGTTTCTCTTCTAATCTTAAGTGTGATAATTTTGTTTATCGAAAAAATTTTATGTAATGGGAATTGTGTATTTTTTTTTTCTTCTGTAATCCTCTGTTCCTTGTTTGGGAAAGTTGTTTTTTCTGTACAATATTGCTGTCTTTGCACAAATTGTTCCTCTGGTTCTGCTCATTTCACTCTGCATCAGTTCACTTGGTAATCCCAGAAATCATCTCTTTCATCATTTATTACAGTGCAATAATATTCCACTACAGTCAGATATCACAATTTATTCCACCATTCACCAATTTATGAGTATTACCTTAGGTTGTAGTTCTTTTTTGTTCTTTTTTTCAACCATTTAAATTCTCTTTCTATAATTAAGAAGATTGTTTGCCTTTCTCTTCCTTAACTTCCTCCATTACTGCTTATTTCCCTATTGAGTTTACTGAGTTCACTGCAAATTTATGTAACATAATCTCAATTGAGCCTATGAGAGAATTCTTTTATTAATTAATCCATATTATTCTCATCATAGCTGTTTTTCCAAATCTTTTATCCCTCCTCAATTTTCCATTCAACATATAAAGTCCTGCACAAACTGCTTTCCCAATTTTTCCTGTATTCTTACATACTACATTACCACTCCTATCCTCATGTATTCCGGGATTCAGTAATTCTAACTTCCTTGCTGTTCCTTATAAAAGATACGCCATCTGATGATTTCTAGCATTTTCACTGTCTTCTTTGCTTGAAATGTTTCCCTTCCTTATCTCTCTCTTCTCATTCTATGATTCCTTTAAGTTTCTGTTAAAATTTACTCTTTTACAGAAAATCTTTCCTGACTCCTTAAATGCTAGTGTCTTCTTTCTGTTGATTATCCCCAGTTGATAATATATAAACTTGATTGTACAAAGACATTTGCATGTTTTCTTTCCCATTAGTAGTGAGATCTTTAAGAGCAGAGACTATATTTTCTTTTTCTTTGCAGGTTTAATGCCTATCAGCCCCTGAGACATAGTAGGTACTTACTAAACCTACTGACTGACAACAGGTTTTTTTTTAATTTATATGTATGTTCCATCTTTTTTGTCCATTTCAGATAAGAAGTTCATCTGACAAACAATTCTCCCAACATTTTATATCCCATCCTTTACACAATATGTTTATATTTTCCTTATATGCCTTAAGATGAGAAATAGCAAGTTATTCTTTTTTTAATTAGCATATTCCTTTTATCCTTCCTTCTCTTTCCCTTTTAAGACTTTCAGATTGGAAACATCCCACTCCCTTACGCCAGAACCTTCGTTATTTTTATTTAACTTTTGGAAGACATTCCTGAAGGAATATTTTTTTTTCTTTTCCTATCTCTTACAATGTTGGCACTTGTTGGTTGAGAATAAAACCAGGATTGAAAACTTTTTAGAAAGACACTATCTTTTCCTGTCAGCTTAGCCAATCTGACAGGTATGTAATGGTATCTCAGAGTTGTCTTAATTTGCATTTCTCTGATCAATAGTGATTTGGAGCACCTTTTCATATGACTAGAAATAGTTTCAATTTCTTTATCTGAAAATTGTCTATTCCTAGCCTTTGACCATTTATCAGTTGGAGAATAGCTTGAATTCTTGTAAATTTGAGTTAATTCTCTATATATTTTAGAAATGAGGCTTTTATCAGAACCTTTGAATGTAAAAATGTTTTCCCAGTTTATTGCTTCCATTCTAATCTTGTCTGCATTGGTTTTGTTTGTACAAAACCTTTTTAACTTAATATAACCAAAATTATCTATTTTGTGATCAATAATAATTTATAGTTTTTCTTTGGTCACAAATTGCTTCTTCCTCCACAGATTTGAGAGATAAACTATCCTATGTTCTTCTAACTTGTTTATATTATTCTTTATGTCTAGATCATGAATATATTTCAACCTTATCTTGGTATAGAGTATTAGGTATGGGTCAAATGTCTAGTTTCTGCCATACTAGTTTCCAATTTTCCCAGCAGTTTTTGTCAAATAGTGAATTCTTATCCCAAAAGCTGGGGTCTTTGGGTTCATCAAACACTAGATTACTATAGTCATTGACTATTTTGTCCTGTGAACTTAACCTATTCCACTGATCAACTACTCTGTTTCTTAGCCAGTACCAAATGGTTTTGATGACCGCTGCTTTATAATATAGTTTTAGATCTGGTAAGCTAGGCCAACTTCATTTGATTTTTTTTTTCATTAATTCCCTTGAAATTCTTGACCTTTTGTTCTTCCAGATGAATTTTGTTGTTATTTTTTCTACATCAGTAAAATAGTTTCTTGGGAGTTTGATTGATATAACACTAAATAAACAGATTAGTTTAGGAAGTATTGTCTTCTTTATTATATTTGTTCACCTATCCAAGAGCACTTGATATTTTTCCAATTGTTTAAATCTGACTTTATTTGTGTGGAAAGTATTTTGTGGTTTTGTTCATATAGTTCCTGACTTTACCTTGGCAGATTGATTCCCAAATATTTTATACTATTGGCAATTATTTTAAATGGAATTTCTCTTTGTATATCTTGCTGTTGGATTGTGTTAGTGATGTATAAAAATGCTGATGATTTATGTGGATTTATTTTGTATCCTGCAACTTTGCTAAAGTTGTGGATTATTTCTAATAGTTTTTTAGTTGATTCTCTAGGGTTCTCTAGGTATACCAGAGTAATAATTTTGTTTTCTCATTACCTACTCTGATTCCTTTAATCTCTTTTTCTTCTCTTATTGCCAAAGCTAGCATTTCTAATACAAAATTGAATAGTAATGGTGATAGTGGGCAACCTTGTTTCACCCCTGATCTTATTGGGAATGGTTCCAGTTTATCACCATTACAAGATGATGCTATGTTGTAACATTGGAGGAGATGTGGGAAAACTGGGACACTGATACATTGTTGGTGGAACTGTGAACAGATTCAACCATTCTGGAGAGCAATTTGGAACTATGCTAAAAAAGTTATCAAACTGTACATACTCTTTGACCCAGCAGTGTTTCTACTGGGCTTATATCCCAAAGAGATGTTAAAGGAGGGAAAGGAAACATGTGCAAAAATGTTTGTGGCAGCCCTTTTTGTAGTGGCTAGAAACTGGAAACTGAATGGATGCCCATTAGTTGGAAAATGGCTGAATAAGTATGGTATATGAATGTTATGGAATATTATTGTTCTGTAAGGAATGACCAGCAGGATGATTTCAGAGAGGCCTGGAGAGACTTGCATGAACTGATACTAAGTGAAATGAGGAGAACCAGATCATTATACACAGCAACAACAAGACTATACGATGATCAATTCCGATGGACATGGTTCTCTTCAACAATGAGATGATTCAAACCAGTTTCAATTGTTCAGTGATGAAGAAAGCCATCTACACTTAGAGAGAGGCCTGTGGGAACTAAGTGTGGACCACAACATAGCATTTTCATGCTTTCTGTTGATGTTTGCTTGCATTTTGTTTTCCTTCTCAGTTTTTTTTCTTGTGCAGCAAGATAACTATAAATTTGTATACATATATTGGATTTATCTTATATTTTAACATATTTAACATGTATTGGACTACCTGCCATGTAGGGAAGGGGTTGGGGGGAAGGAGGGAAAAATTTGGAACAGAAAGTTTTGCAAGAGTCAACGTTGAAAAATTACCCATGCATATGTATTATAAATAAAAAGCTTTAATTAAAAAAAAAGAAGACACCAAGTCATCCAGCAGAGGAAAGACATGAAAAAAGTAATCTGGTCCTCTGAACTTCTATGGCTTAAACATTATATAGATTTCAAACAAAGGAAATAGAAAACAGTTATTTCCTTGACCAGTACAGAGGCATTCTCCAGATAAAACATATAGGTGTTTGAGAGGTATAATGAGAGAAAACTACTGAAAGAAATATAAACAATTTTAGATATGCAGATCATATCAATTTGATATAGAAAGGGAAGAGGAATTAAGAAACTTCTTGACAAAAGTGAAAGAGAAATGTAAAAGTTGGCGTGAAGCTAACTTAAAAAATAAACAAAGATCTTAGCAACTTGTCCCATCACTTCCTGGCAAATGGAGGAAGAAGAAATGGAAGCAGTGTCAGATTTTATATTCTTTTTTTTATTAAAAGCTTTTTATTTACAAAACATATGAGTGATTTTTCTACATTGACCTTTGCAAAAGCTTTTTTTTTGTTTGTTTGTTTTTTGTTCCAAGCTTTTCCCCTCCTTCCCCCCACCCCCACCCCTAGATGACAGGTAATCTAATACATGCCAAATATGATAAATTATATGACAAATCAAATATATGTATACATATCCATACAGTTATCTTACTGCACAAGAAACATCCGATCTAGAAAGAGAGAAGAAAAAAAAAACCTAAGAAGGAAAACACAATGCATGTAAATATTCACAGAAAGCATTGAAATGCTGTGTTGTGGTTCACACTCAGTTCCCTCAGGCCTCTCTCTGGATGTATATGACTATCTTCATTGCTGAACAACAGGAACTGGTTTGAATCACATCATTGTTGAAGAGAACCATGTCCACCAAAATTGATCATCGTATAGTCTTGCTGCTGTGTATAATGTTCTCCTGGTTCTGCTCATTTCACTCAGCATCAGTTCATGCAAGTCTCTCCAGGCCTCTCTGAAATCATCCTGCTGGTCGTTTCTTATAAAGCAATAATATTCCATGACATTCATATACCATAATTTGCTCAGCCATTCTCCAATTGATGGGCATCCTTTCAATTTCCAGTTTCTTGCCACTACAAAAAGGGCTGCCACAAACATTTTTGCACATGTGGGGCCCTTTCCTCCTTTAAAATCTCTTTGGGATATAGGCCCAGTAGAACAGATTTTATATTCTTAAGCTCAAAGATCACTATAGATGGTAACTGCAACAGTGAAATTAAGAACTTGCTTCTTAGAAGAAAAGCTACAGCAAATCTGGACAACATACTAAAAAGACATCATATTGCCAACAAAGATCCATATAGTCAAAGCTGTGGTTTTTCCAGTAGTAATGCATGGTTCTGAAAACTGGATTATAAGGAAAGCTAAGTGTTGCAGAATTGACACTTGAATTGTGTTGCTGAAGAAGTCTTTTGAGAGTTCCTTGGACAACAAGGAGATCAAATCATTCCATACTTAAATAAATTAATTTAGACTATTCACTAGTAGGTCAAATACTGAAGATGAAACTAAAATACTTTGGCTACATAATGAGAAGATGAGACACAATGGAAAAGATCTTGATGTTAGGAATGACTGAAGGCAAAAGGAAAAGGGAACAATGGAAGATAAGATGGATAGATAATATCATGGAAATAATGAATTTGAACATTGGACAGATTTTTGAGAGATAGAAGAGGATAGCAAGGCCTGGCATGCTATGGTTCCTGGCATAAAGAGTCAGACATGATTGAGTTATTCAACAGCAACAACAACAAGAAGTTATTTCTTGAATCACTAATTGGTTCCCCAGGAAAGTTTTTTTGACTCAGTATAATCTGCAGTCATGAATTGAATATTAAAAAAGTCTGCTCTTTAAGCAACAAATCTGGTCTCTGAGCCACACAAGACTAGATTCAAATAATGCAGTAAAGTTTTCTCCCAAACCACAGAATCAAAAGTCACTTTCCAATTGCCCAAATAAATTTGCATTTTTAGATTTATCTGAATATTGTTTGTATTTAAGAGTTACTATTCTGAACAGAAATGCTTAAGAGTTCTTTATTCCATTAAAAGTATGTTTCTCCCTGTAAGATTATTCTCACCTTGGGAGAGAAAGTTATTCTTGCTTTTAAGTCTATTATCTTCTGCTTTCTGAATGATTATATTCTAAGATTTCTAACAGAGATCTTAGAATAACAGAACCTTCCAAATCTTATGTGATCCTTTCTGTGGTTCCTTAGTATTTGACCTTCTTTCTGATAGATTATAGTATTTTTTCTTAGGTATGGAAGTTTTGGATGTTAGCAATGACATTCCTAGGACTTTTTCTTTTGAAATTTCTTTCAGGAGGTGATAGCTGATTCTTTGTATATTCACTTTGTCTTCTGATTCCAATATATCTAGGTAGTTTTTTATTTCTGATTTTTTAAAATATAGTGTTAACACTTTTAAATCTTTTTTTCAGGGAATCCAATGATTCTCAACATATCTTTCTTTAACATATTTCCAGGTCTTTTATGTGTACCTTAATAGGCTTATTTATCTTAATGCCTTATTAGCCTCACTTGTTCATGAATACTCCTAGGTAAGATCTATAAATGAGCCATTTATTCCTTGGAGAAACAGTGATGCAAACCAATGAGTATATTTATTGAGAAGCTTCCAAGATATAAACCCCAACCCATATGTAAAACAAAGCATTTTAAGTTACATAGATTTTGGGAGAATAAATTTCCTAGGAGATATTTCATATTTTCTTCTAATTTTTCATTTTTTTGTTTTTGTTTGACTGATTCTTCAAGTCTTAGTGAGTCATTCATTTGCATTTGTTCAATTCTTATTTTTAAAGTGTTGTTTTCTTCAGTTACCTTTTTAAGTTCCTTTTGTAACTGGCCAATTTGTTCACTGCACTCTTTTTCCACTTCACTAATTTTATTTTTTAATAAATTGGTGTCTTTTTCATATCTCTTTTGCAGAGCATCATATCCTTCTTGCAAGATACTGTATCCTTCTTGCACTGATTTCAATTTATTTTCCCATTTATCCTCCAGCTCTCTTTTGAGGTTCTTTATGCAATCTTCCAGAAAGGCCTTTTGAAACGGGGACCAGTGATGGTCGTGGCTGTTTTTTTCTGGATTTTTGTCTAAAGAAACCTCTGTATCTGAGGTCGTTTCTTTGCCTTGATAAAAGCTGTCTATGGTGAGAGCTCTCTTTTGCTTCTTCATCATTTTTTTTTTTAGACAGAGTGGATATCTCTTTAAGGTAGGGGAAAAAAAAAAAACCTCGGCTGAAGACGCTTTGCCCTGGGGCACTTCGGCGAGTTGACTTAAGGTGCTGGGCCGGTGGGGGCTAGGACTAAGTCCGAATTACTCCTTAAACAAGGCAAGTCTGCCAGAACACCTGTCCCCAATCAGGGCAGAGTGTCCCGAGTGCCTCAGATAAACTCCAGGTGTTTGGAATTTGGAGTTTGGAGTTTGGAATTTCTTCCAAGATGAGCCGAGCTGAGTCCCACCCTCACTTCCGGCCTGCACAGTTGTCGTCTATTTATCTCTCTGTCCGAGTCCGACTAACCTGATATGAAGTTCTCCAGAGAGCCGTGCCCAAATATTTCTGAGTTCGTTGACTTGAAGATCTGTTCAGAGGCTTATTTTATTGTTGATTTGAGAGAAGATCGGAGGAGAGGCAGAAAGTCACCTTTTCACTCCGCCATCTTGGCTCCGCCCCCCTGGGAGAATAAATTTCCAAGAATTCAGAGAAAGTATTACCTAGGAGAAAATAGCCTAGAATTCTACAAGATAAAGTCAGATCAGGTGGAATGATAAGTTCTCAAGGACAAAATTCTGAAAACAGAAAGGAAAGCAATTCTCCTAAGTAGGAAAATGGAAAGTTAATAGAATAATAGATTTAGAACTGGAAGAGGCCAGCTCCTGCATCTATTCCAACCTCCTTATTGCATATTAATGAGGAAATTGAGACCTAGAGAGGTGAGAGTGTTTGCCCGAAGTCACACAGGTGGCAAATGCTAGAGGAGAATCTGACCCTAGTTCCTCTGTCTCTGTCAGGAACAAGAAGTTCATTGACCAACTTAGATTTAAAAAACATAATTATACATGAAAAATTCATGGAAGCAAGGTCATATATCAAGAATACAAAAGAGTACCATGATCAAATTCAAAATGAGCTATGAGTAATGGAAAAAGAAAGGACATAAAGAAAGAGGAAAGTTTACAAATGGAGCTGGAATCTATGATTTCATTAGTGTAAGGATCTCCCTCAATGAATAATCTTCCTCCTTAAATGAAGATGAAAGAGCAGAGGGTTTACAAACTATCATCCCTACAACAAACTCATCCTGCCTATTTTTGTCCAGACCAGGCAACTAAAAATGGTTCTTACAAATTTAATGTAAAAATGTAAAATTGTAAGTATAAAATATAAAATTTGTAAAACTTAAAACATAAAAACTTTTCTTAGCTCAAAAGCCTGTATAAAAATAGATTAGGCTATAGTTTAGTAATCCCTATGGACTTACAGAGTTGCCTAAAGTCCAGCTTCTTAAAATGAGGTTTGCTTCTGCCCTAACTTTCAAGAATTTTTCATGTACTATTATGTTTTTTTCAAAAACTAAGTTGGTCAATGAATGCCCTGTTCATGGCATCTTCATATGGCAGGGATGGGGAACATTCAACCCACAGGCATATAAGTAGCCCATGGAATCATTTGCATAATTTGATGATGAACTGAAAGCTAAGTATGACAACCTCCCATTGCTTGAGTTCTGTAAGTTGATAATTTTTGTATAGCCCAAGAATGATATTATAAATATACAAATGACCTATGGCAGAAAAAAGGTTCCCCATCCCTAACCTATGGAATAACTGGATGTGGGGTTTACAAAAATATGATTTATTATAAATAAATATTTTATCTGCATATGTATTTTATATACTTATATATACCTGGGGTCACCTAAAAAGAGTTATATTGGGGAAGAAAAGAAGTCAAAAATTGGATTATACTACCCTAAGGGATTGACAACTCAATGCTTCTGATTTGCTTCTTTTTACTCTATTAAAAAAAATTACCTTTAGTCTAGAAAGGGCAGAATAAAATTGGGAGCTAAAATCCAAGATACATAGGAAATTAGTAAGAGGGCTCCTGACTGCCTTTGATATGCTCAAGTCACCAAAGCTCATGCATACTACATTACAGGACACTAAAAGAATTTGCAGATCTCAGCAATATAAAGATTTAAGACAATTCCAATCATTTTTTACATGTAATTGGAAAAAGTAAAATGCTATTAAAGAAAAGAGCTTGATTGTGTTTTCTTTATCCGATTTTTCTTTCTTGTAGATATGATTTTTCTTGCACAACAATGATAAGTGTGGAAATATGCATATATATATATTCTATTTGTCAAGTATTTTAACATAATTAACATGTAGTGGATATCCTGCCATCTAGGGGAGGGGTGGGGAGTAGGGGGGAAATTTTGTAATAGAAAACTTTGTAAGGGTTAATGTTGAAGAATTACCCATACATATGTTTTTGCAAATAAAAAGAAAGAAAGAAAGAAAGAAAGAAAGAAAGAAAAGAGCTTGCAGATATGAACCACTATCAGTGATATTTTAAAGAATATGAAGAAGAATGCTTTAGGACTGGAGAAGGAAATATTACCCTGATTTTTGATAACTAGAAGAGTGATATCTACAGACAATATGCCAACATCTTTAACCTCTATGCCTAGCAAAATTCTATAATGTATTAAATGAATGATTAACCAACATCTGAAAAACACAGCTGTGATCACAAGGAGCTAAATGGCTTTATCAAGAACAGGTCATGTCAGATTAATTTCATTTTTTTTAAAGGACAAATGTAGTGGATAGAGTGAGGGACTTGGAGTCAAGAAAAGTTGAATTAAAATCTTGACTCAGACACTAGATTTGTGGTCCTGGGCAAGTCACTTAATCTCCTTATGTCTCTGTTTCTCCCTTTGTAACAAGATTGTTATTAAGATCAAATGAGTTAACATATATCAAGAATTTAGCAGGTCTCAAAGCTCTTAATTGTAACCAGTTACTAGCCTGGTAGATCAAAAGAATACTGGAAGTATACTTTGTCTACATTTTTCAGCAAATCATTTAATAAAGTTTGTTTTTCTTATTCTGTCATTTTAAGTTTTGTCTTCTACAAGGGAAAGTCAGTTCAGGTGGAATGATAAGTTCTCAAGGACTCCTTTTGATCCCATTTGGGGTTTCTTAGCAAAGATATTGGAGTGGTTTTCCATTCTTTCTTCAGCTCATTTTACATTTCAGGAAATTGAGACAAATTGGGTTAAGTGACTTGTCCAGGGTCACATAACTAGGAAGTGTCTGATTTGAGTCTTCCTGACTCTGAGCCCATTATTCTATTCACTGAAGCATTTAACTGGTCTTTTATATAGTTACTCAGGCTATATTTGTGCATAAATTGGAGAGATGGGGGGCTGGATAATAGCATAGGTATGTGGATTTAAAGCTAGATATAGATAAATGGATGAAATGAAAAAAGTACCATTAGTGATTTTAAGAGGGTCTCTTGGGCAAGTTGGTGGTGCAATGAATAGAAGGCTGTACCCAAAATCACACCTTCTGCATTCAAGTCCAGCCTCAGATACCTACAAGTTGTGTGACCCTGGCCAAATCATGTAAATCTGCTTGTCTCAGTTTACACTTCTGTAAAATGAGCTGGAGAAGGAAATGACTAACCACTCTAATTTGTTCAAGAAAACCCCAAATGAGGTCACCAAGAACTGGACATGACTCAAAATAACAAACTAGTGGAATGCTTCAAGGATCTATGCTTAGAACTATGCAATTTATTGCTTGTCAATAACTTGGATACATTTGTAGGTTGAATGAAAGCATATGAAACCTGGAGATGACAGAGAGGGGAGTGGGACACCCCAAACTGGATGATGAAGTAGTATCCTAAAAAATTTCAGTAGTCTCAAATATTTATTAAATGAAATACTACCCTTGGATTCTAAAATCTAACTTCACAACTACCATACAGGGAAAGCAATTTATCTAAAAAAAAAAAAAAGATATGAAGGATTTAGTAGACTTGTAAGTTACATATTATGATATAGCAAAATAAAGGCTCATATGATATTAGAATGCAATTAAGCAATTAAGAAAGGCATAGTGTCCATGTTTTTTGATTGGTTGTCTCCAAATAAAGGTTGGATGATCCCAAAAGAAGGTAAGGTTCTTAAGAGTAGGGAGTGTATTATTATTATTATCTTTTTAGTGGCCCTACTTACAACAGCACTTAATGATTATTGGTTGGTTAATCGCTTAAAGCTTGGCTATGTTATAAGGTATATTCTTTTTTTTAGATATGTTTATTAGTCTCTGACCTCCCTTCTAAATATAAGATGCTGAAAGTTCACGATCATACAAATAAAGAAACTGAGATTTACCTTGGGGTAAGGTATGGAGAGTCCTATATACTTTGCTCTGGCTTCACTTACTATTTTCTTTTTTTCTTTTTTTGCTTTTTGCTGAGGCAATTGAGGTTAAGTGGCTTGCCCAGGATCACACATCTAGGGAATGTTAAGTGTCTGAGACCAGATTTAAGCTCAGGTCCTCCTGACTTCAGAGCTCGTGCTCTATCCACTGCACCACCTAGCTGCCCCTTCACTTACTATTTTCAAACAATAAATGGTTCATGATATTTTATACTTTGAAGCTAAATGTATCAAAGAAAAAAATTTAATGAAGTTTTTTTTTAAATTAATTCATGAAAGATATATAATGGTGCAAGCCAGCCTTGGAACCAGGAAGATCTGAATTCAAATTCTGACCTCTGACACATACTATCTGTGGGACTCAGTATAAATATCTAATTTTTCAATGCTGTAAACAACATTCTAAAACTGTAAGGTGGTAGCCTGCATTTGTAGAGGGGATTTTCTTATCAAAGATCTACTTATTGCAATAAATCATAGGTCCAGGTGCTATCTCTTTTAATACTTAACCTAGAGGGTTTTGGTGAAAAAGAAGAAAGCAAAATGCCATTCTATCAACAAAGAACTTCAGTCACAGAGGTGGTTTCAAGCATTTGGGGGGAAATTATTCGAATGCCAAGATTAAAACAGAATCGGGAATTCTGGGTCCCTATTCACTAATAAATATAGAATTAGTATGGATACTATGTTTTCCACATCTTTTACAAACTCAGGACTTTAGTTGTTTTTAGCATTTTGTGATTCTAAACTTGGGTCTAATAGCAATGTCCTGAGTACAGAACCAAGAAAACTTTCAGCCACTTTAGAGTTCCTAAGGAGTTTAGATCCAAATATACTTTCCAATTTCAAGGGCTACTTGCTCCTTTCAAAGAAAAGAAAAGAAAAAATTAAGGGGAAGAAAGGAAAGTGACAGACAGAGAAATGAAGTGAGAAAGAAGGAGAGAAAGGAGAGAGAAAAAAAGAAAAAGAGAAAGGGAAGGAAGAAGAAAGGAAGGAAGAAGGAAGAAAAGGAAGGAGGGAGGGAAGGAAGGAGGAAAGGAAGGAAGGAAGAAAAGAAAGAAGGAAGGAAAGAAGGAAGGAAGGAAGGGAGGAAGGAAACTTAAAATTCTTATATCCTAATTCTTTTGCATCAGACCTTCACAAAGCAGGATAAGGAATAACATTATCCATGGTATCACATCATTAGGCAAACTCCTGGGAATTCTGGGACATTGCTACTCCCTTCATTCTCCCACCTCATCCAGAAAGTACAAATTGTGCAGGTCCTTGGTCAGTGCCCCATTGCCTTGAAAGGCAGCCCAGTGCTATATTCATCATTCTTTTCACCACAAGCATATTAATAAATGTTTGTTCAAATGAAATGAAGTATTTCTGTTCTCCTTTACATTTCAAACATGACTTTTGAAGAGGTCATGGTCACTGCTCCTATAGCACTATATTTAAGAGCTGGGCCTATTCAGGGACACAGCCACCCAGGGGAACAGATCCAGGCGACATATCCCAGTGACTTCATCCTTGGGCTAGATGCATATTGTTGTCCTTGGCAGAGAAGTGGGGATTAGTATTCTCATTTGTCTGAAAGGACCAAAAGCATTTTTTAAAATGGTCTCTTTTGTTTAACTTATATTATTAATCAGTTCCTTCACATTTTTGCTTTTAATAATGTTACCAATGTCCAATAATAGGCAAGATGATATTATTCCAATTAAGTTAAAGACTAGTTCAGACTATAAAGAAATTTCTCTTCACCAAGAAAATACCTTAGCATTATGACTCCTTATGCAAGGAAGGTATATAAGTCAACCACTCTGGAACCAGATAAATTGGTCTTCCCTGTGGACCACATTCCTTCCCCCATATTATACCTTTCTAAAAACTGTGCTCCATGCTTAGAATGCCTTCTCTTTTCAACTTTGTTTATTAAAACCTCTAATTCTCTTCTAAGTTCAGATCAAACCTTCTATAGACCTTACCTTATATCCATGATTCCAAGTATTCCTTCATTTCCTGAAATAACCTTGTATAAAATAAAAATTTTATATTTACTTACCAATGTATATGCTGTCTCCCATCCCAGTGGAACATAAGTTCTCAGTATAGAGGCTGTTGCATTTTTTTGTCTTTATATTTAAGTGCTGGGTATAGACACTCAATAAATATTTGTTGAAATAAATGACAAAGTAAGTTGTGAAATATTGTTTTGTGATACAGCTATGACCTCACCCCAAATTAAAATCAGAGATTCTCAAGGTAAAAAACAAAAAAAGAATTTATTCTGATTTCATGAGAAAGAGCAACTCCCAGCAGTGGAGGAGTGCAAAGTACAAACTGCAAAACACAAGATTATAAAGACCCTAACCAGAAGCCCCCATCTCCCTCTGACCTTTTGTCCCATTATTTGAGGGAATCCAATCTATCCCAGAAACAAAAGAATACTAGTAAATAATAAATTCTTTACCCATCAAGTATTAAAGTGCTAATTAAGAGGTGGGGGGAGGAGGGAAATGCTATGTGTTATTGTTTATCTAAGATAATTGAACACCTGCAGCTTTTAGCTATAGCTCAACTTGTTATTGCAAAGTCTCAAATAACAATTAGGACATGGGTTAAGACCATATTCTTAGGAGAAGTCTTCACTCAGGGTATCCCATTCGTTGTGAGATATTCAAAACAAGGCACTGTTTAAAATTATCTATTTATATATTTGGTATACATTATAAGTATTTATATTTATAAATACAAATAATATAAATATATGATATAAGTAAAATAAAAGTTTATATTGATAAATATATTTTTATATATTACATTTATATTATGTACTTGGTGGGGGTACCTTGGACATTCCTATACATTTTAAAGGAAATAATAAAAATTGATGATCAGAGAAGGCATCCAAGCAATAGGAAAGTTAATTTGCCTGTAACACACAGTACAAGAAGCAATTCTATGATATTTTCTTCCATGATATTAAATTTTTTAAATTAACAAATCTATTTTCTCTTTCTTCCACTTCTTTCCATCATTGAGGAAAAAAAGAGAAAAATCTTATAACATATGTGCATAGTCAAATACAATAAATTCCTACATTGGCAATGCTCAAAAAAAAAATCTCACTTTCAGCCAAGTTTGTCACTTTTTGGTCAGGATGTAAGGATCATACTTCATCATCAATCCTCAGGAGTTTTGGATGTTGTTTTGTTGGTCATAATATTTAAGTCTTTCAGTTTTGCTGCTACATTAATTGTTCTCTTGGTTCTTCTCACTTCATCTGCATGTGTTCCTTCAATTCTTCCTAGTGTGTCTGAAGTTGTCCCTTCCATCATTTCTTATAGTATGACTATTTCATTACATTCATATGCAATAATTTTTCAATCATTTCCCAATTGTCCTCCCCCACTTCTTCTTAACATACCTTATTTTTGACTTTTCCATCCCCCTCCAAAAAAAGGGCTACAAAAGTAAGGACAGAAGAGTAAAATAAACTAATAAAATGCAGAGCCATCCTAGAGGAAGTCAAATACAATAGGAGTTCCATCCTGTCCCTAGGCTCTGGCATAGCTGTACTGACATGTCAGAGGGCATATGCAGAGCTAACTAGATTCCCAAGGGCAAAGAAAGGGAACCCACTGTACAAGGTGGCTGCTTCCCTTTTGGAGAAGTTTGGCCACTCCTTGTGCAAGAAGTCATGGAAAACCCTGTGGATAGTGCTGTGGGGGAGAGGAGAAGGGATGTGGCTTTCTCCTCCCCATCAGCTAACTTGCTGTGTTATGGAACTTTTCCCTGAGCATAGTATGATCATTCCATCCTTCATGAAACTGAGGAAATTCCTCTGGTTTTGATGGTGCCTGGGGCCACATCCTCAGGCAGTCCTGTTTCAGAGAGCTTCTGCTGGCAGAGAGCCAGGCAGGCTTGAGTGTAGAATCCTGCTTCCAAACAATGTTTCCTCTAAATCCTGTACTATATTCAAGAGTAACTAAAAAATGCTGTGTAAACACACCAACTATTTTATTTCTTTCTTCCACGTGCCTATATGCCTCCTTCTCCAACTTTTCCAAAAGCAGATTTTCAAATTCTGTGTCTTACATGTCAGCATCCATTCTGAGCAATGGAAAAAAATGAGAAAGCATCAGATGAACATAAATTCCACTTCTTTCTGCTTTCCCTTCCATCTTCTGTCTTCCTTTTCTGCTTGATTCCCCACCCCTGATGTCGCTGTCTTTTTTCCCCCAGTGAAGGGCAAACCCCACCCCACTTAATGAAGATCACATGAATAAATAAGCTTTTGGGTGGAATGCAACCAATTTGCTGAGGAATATTAACATGTGGTGATCTAAAATGTGATTTCTTTCTTAACGCTGAACCATAGAAAAAATAAATTTGATGGAAAAATTTCATATTTTATTGTCCCAGATAATAGAATTACTAATGGGCAATAAAAGTTCCTAATAGACTTCTCTTGTGGTTTGCTATTTCCTTTTCCAGTGGATTAAAGCAGAGATTAAGTGACTGGCCCAATCTGAGGTTGCATTTCCTGAAGCCCAGTGCTCTAATCAATGAGAAACCTACTTGCCTGCATGTAGTAGGGATTTGATAAATATTTTTTTAGAATGGATTACTCCCTACAGCACCCTAGGACTTTTACAATTACCTGTTACAATTTCTGTAACATCTCCCTGCCTGTATCCCACTTCTGCCACTCAATTATTTCTCATGTTTGATAAATATTGACTCCCAAAGAAGGAAGTCAGACTTCACAAGCAACTTGCTTTTAGACTTTTGAGCCTCTAGAACATGAGGACAAGTGGTGAGGATTATGTGCAGGGGAGAAAAACTGTGGATGTGAGTAATTTAAGGTTCTTTTGAGAATGCTAACAACAAGGAGGAATGGAGGAGACTCAGCTTCTTCTGATTGCTTAGTTAAGACTTGATCGATTGATGCAGCAAGTAATAATTTAAGTGTAAAATTTTGAAAACATAGATGATAACAGAAGTAGCCAAAATGAGCTTTACTTTTCAGGAACACATCTAAAAGAGTGAATAAATAAAGGCATTTGGTGCATAGATGGTTGATTTTTTACTTTGTTAGAAATTTTAAAAATTAAATAATCTGCCATTGGAAGCTGCAGCCTAATGGCTAGGTTAGCTAAGATTCACAACACTTTGATTTTTTTTTCCCTTTCAGGCCCCTCTACTCTGAAAAAAAAAAAAAAGAGATTTTGATATTTCATAGATAGTCAATTCATTGACCATCTTGGCTATCTTTTTTCCAAGTACCTTTCCATAACCAATGACAAGATGTAAAAATGGAAGTAGAATAGCAAAGAAACAAATCCATACAAGACAATTTTAATTTTATTTTCACATCAACACTTCTTGGGTTTTTTTTTGTTTACATAGAAAAAAAATGAAAAAAAAAACATACCACCAAAACTCTATTAAAATACACATACAAGAATCACACAAAGTTGAAAACTAGCAGTCCAAGAAAACAATGATGTATGATGTACTTGTAAAAGGCATGTTCATTGTTGAACTTCTGTACCATGAGTCATGGCTAACATATAGGAAAGCTTCAAGTTAAGAATATCAAGTTCAGACCATTTTAAAACTGGGAAATCTAGCAAATAATGCTGAAGGGAAAAAAACCTAATGATGTTGAATTTCTTGTTACTCAGGGGACAACACAAGGCAGGTCAATCTTTATTTTCCCCTTTAAGTCCCAGTTTTGCTCTTTTCCTTCTGTTACAAACTTTCCATACAAATGAGATAATGGTTCATGGAGGGAAGGAGGGAGAAAGAGAGAGACAGACAGACAGACACAGACACAGACGCAGACACAGACAGACAGAGACAGACAGACAGACAGAGAAATTGTATTGTTTTCTGCAATGGTATTAAATAAATGGCAATTTTCAGGTCCTGACTATAAATAATTGAGGATCTGTGATTTTGTCAAGGTGGGAATTGCCTTGTTCGTTGTCATCTAAACTGCTTTGTGCTACAGGCAGCATTTGAACTACCTCTTCCTGACTCTTACCCTTATATTTTTCCACTATAGAATCAGGCCTCTAGGGTCTCAGTGCTCTTGGATAAATAACTAAAGGCAATACAGAAGATACATATGCTCTGGAAGAATGGAAAGTATGTGCATTTATAATATTTTAAAAGTAACTAAAGATTGGGTGGGAGGAAATTTCTATCAAAAATGTGAAAGAATAGATATAGGCCTAAATTTTTGCATTTTTCCAAAAACATAATGGTAAAATAAAAAGTCATGCTGGTAAAATATACATCTTGTAGTTAGACTAAAAATCCATCCTCCAAAATCATGACCTTAGAGGTATACTTTCAGGTAACTTAGCAAGTTCAGAATTGGTTTTATTTTTGTTCTTTTTGTTCTTTTTCTTCAAATGAATAAAGGTAAGTGTTAAAATCACACCTGAAAGAGAAAAATCCATTGTTAAATAGTTGCTATTAAAAAAAATACACTGACACTTAATGTATTTGCAAAAGGTTCATATGAATCAATACAGGATAAAGACCAGTAACAGTTAAGTGGCACAGTATACAGAATATGGGGCCTGAAGTCAGGAAGACTCATCTTCCTGAGTTCAAATATGGCCTCAGACATTTACTAGCTGTGTGATCCTGAGCAAGTCATAGAACCTGTTTGCCTCAGTTTCCCCATCTGTCTAATGAGCTGGAAAAGGAAATAACAAACCACTTCAGTATTTCTGCCAAGAAAACCCTAAATAGGGTCACAAAGAGTCAGACATGACTAAAGTGATTGAACAACAAATGATTTCATTGATATAATATAAATATTTCCCAGCTACATTTTCATTGGATTTGGGCTATACTCAGGAATATTGTCAGTTGACCATGTCTTTGATATCTCTATAGAGAGTTGTTTTAGAGTGCTGAGTGGTTAGGAGGTTTTCCAGGGTCATTGAGCCAACAAGGCTCAAAGATAAGATCTGAAGGTAAACTCTCTATCCAATATGCCATACTGCCTTTTTATAATACAATCAACCATTCATATTAAATAACACACTCCTCTTAGGGCTTAATGAAGAAGAAATAGCTTAAGGGACAGAAGTTTTGTGGTTTGTTTTCAATAAGACAGAAGCTGTCTTGACATTTCATATTCAACAAGTCAATAAGAATGTAACCAGAATCTGATATGTTTGACTCAATGCTAGATATCACAGAATATACAAAAAGAATCTATAAGAGATATGTAGAGAATGGGAGCTTGGGTTTGCTCCAGAGGCTGGTGCAGCTGTTCAGAGTAACTCTTTGGCTCAGCCATACCAGGTGCTTTGCACACCTGTTGGTTTGAATGACCAAGAATTAGACTTTGGAAAGGCAAAGTGTTTTGAAATATTTTCCTGAGTTTGAACTGTTGGCACATTACACTTCCTTCAGTTCTTGACTCTGACAACTGAAGAGAAGTTGTGTTTTTATCATTCTTTTGAATTCATATATTATGTTTTTAAATTTTAATTACTAACTTGGCTTTAATTGAATCTTATGGCTCATGAATGCTATTTAATTTTTTAAAAAGGGGAAAAAAGCCTCGAATTTTTGTTGTTGAGTTATTTTTTTCAGTCATGTCTGACTCTTCATGACCAAATTTAGGTATTTCTTGGCAAAGATACTGGTTTGTTTGACATTTCCTTCTCCAGCTCATTTGACAAATGAGGAAACTGAGGCAAACAGAATTAAGTAATTTTCCTATGATCAAACAGCTAGTGTCTAAGTCCAGATTTGAACTCAGGAAGAAGAGTCTATCTGACTCCAGACTCAGTACTCTATCCACTGAGCCACTAAAATACAGTTTATGTATCTAATCTGTAACAGTGAAAGGAGTTTCCATAGACTTTCTCACTAAAATCAGAGGTCCAGAACACCACTCCCATCTTTCAATTTGTCTATAAAGTGAAGAATATATGGATAGTAAGATTAGTGGAAATGATTAATATTCTGTTGCAAAAACCTAAGCCCTTCCTTTTCTCCATAATTACTTTGAAAGGATTCAATCTGAAATTTTATCAAATCTACATCTAAATCAGTCCCTATATATCCTAAAACAGCTATTTCATCTGGCTTATATTCAGATATTGATTATTCTTCTCCAGGCTTTAATTTACCTAACTTTAAAAAGGAACTGCTAGTATATCAATTAGCTATTTACAAAAGACTTCTGGGAACGAGGGAACCTGTAAAAGAATTAAAATAATAGGACCTGTCATCTACTAAGAAAAATTCACTCCAACAGAATTCTTCCTCAGTTATAACAGAGTTTTTTTGAGATAACAAAGAGTATGAGAGACCACAACCTTGAAAGAAGACCAAGGAAAAAATGCATAGTTCCTCCCATTCCAGATCTAATAACTAATAAATATTTACTCAGCACTTAAAATATAACCCCGATCATAGAGGGAATTATCCAAGAGACATGAGTATTTTCATGGGGTAATTTTGTAATTTTTAAATATTCCAACATTGATAATGCAACTACTGTCTATACCACTTGCATCTATTCTGAAAGTTTTAGATGGTCCCTGGACATCAAAGTGTTGTCTCCTTGCCTTTTGGAGCTGTTCTATGCAACATCAAGCAGGTATAGTTTTAGGAGCTGAGGATACAATGAAAAAAATAATTCTTGTCCTCAAGGAACTTTATTCTATTCTATTCTATGAGGGAAGGCAACATGAATATATATATATGTCCACATATATATATATAAATCCCAAAATGGGTCACAAGAGTTGGGCACAACCAAAAAACAACTAAAAACCACTAAATAAACATATGTATGTATATACATATATATATGTTGATACACATATGTGTACACACAAAGACTATACAAAAAATAAATATAAAGATTTTTTGGAGAGGAGGGCACAAACACCATGAAGTTTCAAGAAAAAGACTTCATGTAGACAGTGGTGTTTGAGTCAAGTCTTGAAGAAGAAAAGGACTCCTAAAAGTTGGAAATAAGGAGTAAATAAATTCCAGATGTGGAGTATGAACAGTGGTAAGGTTCAGGGATGGGAGATGAGAAGTCCATTTGGCTAGACTGATGAATGTGGAAAGAAGACTAACATATAATGAGGCTGGAAAGTTAAGTGGGGAAGAGATTGGAAAAAACTATAAAAGCCCCATAGACGGGACAGCTAGGTGGTGCAGTGAATAGAGCACCAGCCCTGAAGTCAGGAGGACCTGAGTTCAAATCTGGTCTCAGACACTTAGCATTCCCTAGCTGTGTGACCTTGGGCAAGTCACTTAACCCCAATTGCCTCAGCCAAAAAAAAAAACAAAAAACAAAAAACAAAAAAAACCAGACATCTCCATTTCATCCTAAAGCTGACAAGGAACCAGTAGAGTTTATTGAGGTAGGGAAGTGAAATGGTCAGACTTGTGTTTAAGATTAGCAACTGCCTGGAGGATGAATTGGTGTAAAGAGAGATATGAGGCAAGGAGATCAATTAGAAAGCCATTGAGAATTAGGAAGTTCAGGTGAGACATTCTGAGCTAAGGTGATATGAAGAGTGACTAGGGAGAAGAGACTGGATAGAAGAGATGTGGAAACAGAAATAGAAAATAAGAGAAATGACTGACTAAGAAGAGTGAGGGAGTATGTGAAGGGAGTAAGGATGCGAACCTGGAAGACTGGAAGACTGGCCTTATCCTGATCAGATATAGTGAAATTTGGAAAATGGTAGATTGGGCAAGACAGGAAGAAAGCAACCTTTATTTGGAACATATTGAAGTTATCTGCAATCAGAAGGCAAAAAGATAGGTTCTGTGCTCCACTTCAGTGAAAGACAGCATGGCTCAGTGTTTTGAAAGAGCACTGGCTTTAGAATCAAAAGACCTGGGTTTGAGTCTCCAGCATTTATTCATTATGTGATCTTGGTCAATTAGTTCAACCTCTTCCAGTCTCAGTTTCTTCATACGTAAAATGAGGACAACAATATTATCAGACACACACAACTCACATGTTTGATTGGGAGATGGAATGAGATAACAAGATGTGACTTAAGCTTTAGCTGCTATTATTTCTAGCATGCCTTATTCATGACAATTAGCCCTACTTGCTACCAGAATAACTAATGGAAGATGGATCCAGGTGTCAGTTCAAGCCCCCACTGCTTCTTAGACTAAAGTCTATCACATCTGGATCTAAGCAATGACACTCACCAATGACCAAGAAAGTTACTAGGAGTGTGCCGACTGCCATGGCCACTGTGGGCATCCCAGAAAAAGAATCGGTTTCCTGGTAGCACCATCCTTCATTATTACATTTGCACATAGTGACTGAAAAGCAAAACAAATGTTGTTTAGTGTAAGTTATTACCTTTGAGATAAAAAGAACCTTCTTCCCTCTCCCTCTACCCCACAAAGGCATCTCTTCTGTTCTTTTATGTCCTGACCTGAGATTTCCCTGGAGTAGAGAACTCTTAATGAAGAAACTCTATTCATCAGGGCAGATATAGACCTATTATATAACTTCTAATCTTGAAGAACTGCCTTTGGAGCTCAGAGATTGACTTACTCATTCACACAATCAGCACTTGTTAGAGACAAGTCTCCAACACAGGACTTCATGACCCTGAAGCCAGTTCTCTATCTCCAGCACTATCTCAACTTTCTTGTTGTCTTCTCCTTTAGACCATTAGTCTGCAAGCTTTCTGAGGGCAAAAACTATCTTTTCCCTTTCTTTGTATCTCTAGCTCTTGGCACAGTGTCTAGCACTTAACAGGTACTTAATAAATATTCATTGGCAGACTAACTCTATAAAACAAATGAAGAGAGGGCACAGACTCCCTGGAGGCTATTCCTAACTGGTAAACATTATATATTTAAATATAAAATACTGAGATATAACTTACCTGGGAAAGAGACAATGTTTTCTAAGGGTGGTTTTCCACCATCATTAATTTTTACTGAAACTTCATATATTTTCTCTTCGAAATTTGTGTGTTTTGTGGAAAGTTTAGCATGGGTGCCTGTCAAAAGGGGAAATTAGACAAAAATTCAAAGGAATGCATGAGCCAGAAACAAGGTAAGGTCTGGTACCTTAAACTCTCTATTGTGGGAACACTTTCCCCATATTTAAAGTAGCATCCAAATCAATGAGCAAGCAGAGCAGACAGTAGACCCATCAGAGTGTTGCTTGTATACTAAAAAATAAATGTTCACATTTATGTATGATGAGAATTAGATTATCCAAAGCAAAAAGGAAATGTTACCCCTAATTCTTGTGGTCAGAATATTACTGAAGCACTTTACTATTAACATTATCTTTCCATTTAGGACCATAGATTTAGAATTAGAAGAAATTTTAGAGCCCCTCTATCCCAAAGATTCTTAATTTTTTGAATCCTTTTAGCAATATGGTAAAGCCTATGGATCCCTTCTCAAAATAATATTTTTAAATGCATTAACTTATTAATAATATAAACACTATTATGTGATTAAATGTTTTGATTAAAGATAATCATATATTGTATAATAATTATACCATAAAATATTAACAATAATATGAATACTAGATTAAAGATGCTCTTTTCATTCTATCATGAAGCCCCTCTGCTAGTATAAATGTGTATCTCTAGTTTCTTTTTTAATCTTTTCTCTTTATTTTTTAAAATAAAATTAACAGGTTTCCAAAACTCATACTTTTTACTTAAAATATTCTCTTTATATAACAGCTCATTTATTCTTTCCCTTCAATTTTTCTGAATAGATTTTTTTAAAGTTTGTAGAAGTTCTCTATCTTGAGTCATGGATACGGCATAGAAAAATAGCCAATAAGCTACATGGAAAAGCTCACGGAGGGAAAAAATACAAAGGATATATTCAGAAATGAACAAAAAGTATCAATAAAAATAAGGTCATTTTAGTGAATAATCACTGAAAATGGTTTTCATGGCTTCTAATCACCAATCTAACTAGTCAATGATGCTATTCTGTGAGCTCATTTCATTCTCTATCCAAGTCAAGAAAGTTATGTAGGTAAGAATATATTTTGTGCTGAAAATTCTTTATTCTTCTAATACTCAAGATATCCTCCTGGAAGTAACTTCTTTAAGTTCAAAATAGTCTAACATCCTATCAGCAAGCAGAAAGTCAACTTTAGTTTAATGTTGCAAGTTTATAAAAACACAATCAAATATCTCACCAAGTTATAAATCCAGTTCACAAGCTAGATCTTCTTATCAACTCACCATTGATTTTGGAAATTTCCCAATCATTCTGCAACATGTTATTGCCAAGGGAAAAATCAAATCGTGGACCCCAAGCTGGTTGCTGATCATCATCAGTTGCTTCAAAAATGACACTTCCTGGTGTAGAAAGTGGATGACAAATGAAGAAACCAGTGTAGTCTTTCACTAACCGAGGAAGGTTGTCATTCACATCCAGAAGGGCTAAGTGGAAATATACTGAGGAAGTCAGATGGGATCCACCTAAAGAAAAGAACATTTGCAGTGAGTGTGGTATTTCTCTATTTTCCCTCATGAGAAAAATGAATTAATAAATAAGTAAATGAAAATAAGGTTCCTTTCTTTAAAAAAATTTGGTCTCAGTTATTTCTACTTATTTTTTCACCTGATATCTGCCTGATTCTAAAAGAGTAAGCTTAGATTTCTTATGCTTCTCCATTGCCCCAGCACTTAGCACAATATCTGGCACATGGTAACTTAATAAATATTTATTGGCCTTTTTCCTGGATTTTTCTATCTTTGTTCAATATTTCCTTGGCTATACTTTACCTTAACAATGACAACAATAACAAAATTTTCCTTGTTATTTTATTCTTATGTTCCTCCAGAGTAGTAAAGGCTAGAAATAGTCATTTTTGAACCAAGGATTTCTGAACCTTGGGTGAGATTCACAAGACTTCCACCAATGGTAGCAATTATAAATATGGTCAAAGTTGTGTGTTAATCCCCAAGTTGTATTGTGGGTAGGTGTGATAAATATCTGTTCCAATTTAGCTGAATCCTTTAGACTTTAAATCATTAATTCAACTCCTTTGTATGTCAGGAGAAGACAAGAAAGACCTTTAACACTTTGGATGAACCTCCTATGATGATCACATGGGAGGCCATGGTCAAGAATTGTTCAAGCTAGGCAGGCATGGATGAGTTGCAGTCTAATCAAAGAGTAGAATTTTTTAATCAATGAGATTACAAATCCATTTAAATATTGGAATAATCTCAATTTGTGAAATTCCACTAAAATATCCATTTCACTTATTTATCTTAATTAGTACTTAGACACCTCCCATTATAAAAGCAAGGCATAGTGCCACCTCATGTTGCCTGTGGCATTTATCTCCCTATTGTAGGATATCGGGAAGAAAAGGTTTGCCCAGTTCTTGTCATGAGTGGTAGAAAGATTTATGATTTGGAATAAACTGAGTAAATGTCTAACTTAAAGATATTATAGATTTATGATTTAACTTAATAAGCATCATATAAGACTTTGGGAAGGATACGGTGATCATATTTTAAATACCTAGACTAAAAGTTGGATTTCTCTCTCTCTCTCTCTCTCTCTCTCTCTCTCTCTCTCTCTCTCTCTCTTTCTCTCTCTCACTCTCTCTCTCTCTCTCTCTCTCTCTTTGTCTCTCTCTCTCTCTCTCTCGCTGTCTCTGTCTCTCTGTCTCTGTCTCTGTCTTTCTCTCTGTCTCTCTCTCTCTGTCTCTCTGTCTCTGTCTCTATCTCTCTCATTATCGTGCCATTGTGAAGTTATTCAAGTCACTTCTGATATATAAGAAAAGAAGAAGGCACTGGTGACCCACACCAAGCTCTTAAGAAGAAAGTTCTTCTGTAATTCAACTTATCTTGAGTATTTGGGGCATGCCAAGTCTCTTGTAGCCACAGTTCTCATTCCCTTAAATATGTCTACTTTATTTTAACCCCATTCTTTTTGGTCCAAAGGATAAGAAGTGTACAATGTGTTTACATATTAGAAAGGGGGGAAAAAGAAATAGCTATGAAAATTTCTAGAAAATTCTTATTCCCGAGTTATTTTTTTTTTACTAATAATTCATTCAAAACTAATTTGAGCTTCAAGAAAACATAACTTGAAATTTAAATTAAATAATAGGGAGGCTGAATATATTGGAAATTATTTCTTCAAAATGATGATAAGCAATTCAAAGTGCTTTCTGTGAATATGGGGAAGGGAATTTTGCTCTTTTGAAAGGTTTAAAAATGGTGATGTTTTGGTGGGCTATATTATTTTTTCATGAATCTGAGCTCCATTTGTAGTATACATGTGTGCTATTCCATTTACCACCTAATCAATGTATAGCTTTGTTAACATATTCTGTGTCTCACAGGCTCATAGATTTAGAATAGGAAGGGACCTTAGAGGTCTTTTATTTCAATCCTCTCTTTTTACAGATAAAGTGACTAAGGTTCAGAATGTCAAGGGAACTGAGATAGAAAATGTAGTCAGGTCAATAGTAATTTCTTTTGTTGGTAACAGCTGACTGGGGGGACAACAGTGGAATTTCCTAGTAGTTCTGTCTTTTGTTCTTATTTCTGAAAGTATCAAAAAGAATCTTCACTCCAGGAAATGAGGTTGTATTGTAGAATTTTCATTTTCTTTTAAAATG
>JAJPUD010004139.1:126973-210948 GCA_023553655.1 Myrmecobius fasciatus | reverse complement strand
TATAGATATGTATACATGTATTGTATTTGTCATATAATTTATCCTATTTAGCATGTATTAGATTACCTGTCATCTAGGGGTGGGGGTGGGGGGAAGGAGGGGAAAAGCTTGGGAAAAAAAGTTTTTTCAAAGGTCAATGTTGAAAAATCACTCATATGTTTTGTAAATAAAAAGCTTTATATAAAAAAATAAAATAAAATAAAATTATAACTGGGCAATGAAAAGTCAGCAAAGTTATGAGAGCAAAGAATAAGACAAAATATAAAGAATAAAAATATAAAAGACAATGTGAAATATCTCATATGAAAAACTGATCTGGAAAACATATCAAAAAGAGAAAATATAAGAATAAACAGACTACCTGAAAGCTACAATAAAAAAGAGAATTTTGAAACAATAATACAAGAAATAATTAAATAAAATTGTCCTGAAGTGTTAAATAAGAAGGGAGAAACAGAAAAAATTCACTGATCACCTCCTGAAAGAGATCCTATGAGGAAAACACCATAACCATATTCTGAAAAATGCAGCTCAAGAGGGCAATATGAAGAATAACAACAATAATAACAAAAGCAATTCAAATATGGCAGAGTCACAATTAGAATCACACAAGAGCAAGCAGCTACTACATAAAAGACCATTGGTCTTGGAATACTGTATTTCAAAATGCAAAAGAACTGGTGTTGCAGAAGAAAATATTATATTTAGAAGTTCTGAATGGGAAAAAATGGTCATTCAATGAATTGGCAGGCTTTCAGGATTTTGTTACTAAAAGACCTGAACTTAATAGAAATTATGACATACAATATCCAAGAAAAAATATAAGGTAAACATCAAAAACTAATTGTAAGGGACTCAGTAAGAACAGACTGTTTATTTTTATACATGAAAGTGTAAACCATATGTCTAAGTTTGTCATTAGTAATTGGATATTTCAAAAGGAAGATTAGAGAAGAGTTGAGTATGCTGTGATTCTAAAAAGCAAAATTGTGGTGAAAAAGGTAAAAAGAGTAATTATCTTATACAAATGAGGTGTGAGAGGAAAAACTGGCACAGAAATATTAGATGGGGGAGGAGTTCTGGTATTTCTGGAACTGCATTCTCTTTGGGAATGGGTTAAAGAGGGAACTATTATATATGTATACATAAATAATAAAATATAATTGCATGTAACATATATGCATAAAAGTCTCCCAAATTCAGAAAGAAATAAGAGGATAAAGAGGGGGAGAATAAGGAAGGAATTTTTAGAGGGAATACTACTCACACCATATCTGGGTTAGAAAAAACAGCATAAACATTTAAAATTTATAAAGAAATAAGAGAGTGAGGGAATAGGATAGAGGATGGAATAATGGAAATAGTTTAAAGATATAGTATCATATTAGATAGATCTATGTTTTATATATATATGTATATATGTATATATATACATAAAACTATAAGTGTTTTCTAAATTCAGATAGAAATAAGAGGAGAAGAGGAGAAAATGGGGGGAATAAGGGAGAAATCCTTAGTTGGGGGTACATAGGTTAAGTAATGGGAAGTGGGTAATAGTAAAGCAGAGGAGTCAGGAAGATTAGGAAATGAGATACATACAAACATAAAATAAAGGTCAAGAGTAGAACTTATTAGGTTTAAAAAAAAAGCAGGAATGATAATCATGATTTCAGAAAAGTTAAAGATAAAATTGATTTAATCAAATGAGAAAAATAGGGAAACTACCCTCTATGTCAGCCATATTAATCAATATTGTTTTAAATTATTTAAAATAAATAAACAGTAAAAGGTTGGAACGTCTATTTTTCTGAAGGTGGAGAAACAGAAGACAAACAAGTATGGTCTTACAGATACATATAAATGTGTGCTTCTATGATTATTGACATCTATCTATATGGATGTATATGCATATGTTGCATAAATTTATAAATATATATTTATGTATATGTATGTGTGCATTTGAACATATATGTATACATGTGTACATCTTCACTTAATTGTAGCCATCTTAGGGGAGGGGATGAGGGAAGGGGGAAAAACAATAAACTAAAATGTCCAAAAGAGAAAACAAAAGAAAACCTACAAGGAAGCAAAAGAAAAGAAAAGATACAATGTGCAGAATTTATTATACAGGTTTTCTTGAAATGGAAATTTATTGCTTTATATTTTGAATCCTCTCTTGTGTTCTGCTACACACATGGCAATTTTTTTTCTTTTTCTATTTTGTATTTCAGCTTTAAATAAATAAATTCATTTGAAAATTATTTTTAAAAAATAATTCTGTTCATTCTAATGCCTAAATGTCATAGAGGCAACTTTCTTGTGGTTTATGTAGTATGAGAATTACAAAGAAAAAAATACTTCTCCATCTGAGCAGAATAATGGTACAGCTCTCCATATCGTTTCTCAAATCTCACTTCCTTATAGGTTATCTATAGAGCAATATGCATATGAAAGAATACTGGAAAACAGAATGATTATTAGAACTTATATATAGTAGGTGCTTAATATTTGCTATGTACTTTCATAAAATGGTAAAATCCCAAAAGTGCAATAGACATCAAAGATCTAGTCCAGAGCATTGTTTAAATCTTAACATTTCTCTGCACATCTCAGAAGGGAGAAGAACTTATGAAATCTCCCAGCATCAGGACAGCAATATAATCTTAGATCTAATTAAAGATATTTGTCTTGGGGGCTGAAGCAGGTAGATTATCCTCTATCTTGAAATCTTGAACAACATAGGCTCACAGGAAAGAATCAGTTCTTTTGTCACGCTTTCTGAACTTGGGAGTAAAACACAATGCTTGACAAGGGAGGAGATGCTCCCCGAAGATCCATGGAATGTATGCACCCTAAACATGTTTACTTCTGTGCAATAGAGAGTGGAAATAGCCCAACAGGCAGGAGTTTACCCTAATGCTTGGCTTGTTCTTCCTGACAATTCATTCAACAAGTTACTGAAGTGTTCCCTGTGACCAGCTAGCTGTACTGTACTTCATCAGGATAGTATCTTCAACATTTCAATCTAGAACCTTCATAAGCATGCTTCATTGAATTCAAGGTTTTGTGAGTGTTAAAGAACTCCTTCCCCCCTCACTATTATTTCCCTATATTGTCATCTACAATTCTGTATTGGGATTCAATAACTAATCATTTTCTTTCTTTCTTTTTAAACTCCAGACCTCATCCCATCCTCCAAGAATTTTATCCAGCTTCTAGGTCAGAAGCTGAAAGTTCACACATAAACATTATTCTGGGTTTTTTCTTGTTTCTAAGCTTAAGGAATAGAATAGCTAAGAAATAACATTACTGATCTAGCTTTCAATATGAAATAATCAATTATGCTGGATGCTTCATTAGCACTGACTACTGGATTCAGAGGGCTAAGGTCACCCTAATGTGACTCATCTGTGCTTAGATTCAATGACCCTTTCCACTCTCCTTGTCAAGGGATATAAAAGAAGAGATTCATCAGGAATAAGTACCAGATGTTTTCTTGTTAATGATCGCTCCATAGTCAGAAATGTGATGACCACGAGACGCTTAATCTTGTCAATTTCAGTGACATAAAACATGCCTGATTTATTTTCAGCTTTGCAGAAAACAGTTTGTATTCCTTATAGTTCTAACTTACATATGCAATAATGATTTGGAAGCTGTTTGTCCTTGCAAGGCAGTTCCAAAGAAGTTCTTCTCTCAATTATTCCCAAATTCTCTTTAAAAGACCCAATTAAAACAAGATTTTGAGGCTAGGAAATAAAACACTTGTGTTCTGGACACTGGTTTTGATGCTCTTTGAGGTAATTAGATGACTCATCCAGTTCTAAAGTCAGAAAGACTTGAGTTCAAATCCAGCCTCAGATATTTACCAACTGTGCAACACTGGAAAAGTCACTTAATCTGTTTGCCTCAGTTTTCCCAACTATAAAATGAGGTTAATAATAGCACTTACTTCTCAAGGTTGTTGTGAGTATTAGATAAGATGTTTATAAAGTGCTTCACACAATACCTGGTACATAACTAAATAAAAGGTATTATATTATTATAATATATTATGTAATACATATTATGCATATTATGTGTATATATATGGCATATATATAATGTAGTATATGTTATATATGTTATTTTACTATAATATTATTATTACTCCAGTCAGTTCAGTCCATCTCCTGAGGTACACTTAGGTTCAGTCTATGGCCATATCTATGCCTTTATCAAAATGCCTGGCAACAGTTCCTTCAAGTGCTATGGCCATATTTATTGAAGACTCATAAAAGAAAGTTCTTGTCATCAAAGTCCTTGATACTATTAAATAATTTAACACTAAAATCTGATATGATTTTATCAATAGAAATGGAATTAAAAAGCATAACTATCTTTTTGACACAATATAAGAATAGTGAGATCTTTCCATAAGATATGAAACTAAAATCTTTTATATGACTATTATAAACTGTATGCTTCTTGAGAGCAGAAACTCTTTTCTGGATGTAGCCTCTAGGTTTAGTAAAGTGTTCTGTACATAATAAGCACTTAATAAATGTTTGACCCATTAATTCCTCAAGGAGCAAAGCACCTGAATTGACAACAGAAGACCTGGTTTTGAATCTAATTACTATCTGAGTTTGGGTAAATTGCTTTACTTTTCTGGTTTTGATTTCTTTCTCTAAAAATAAGGTTTAAGTAATTAACCTAGAAGATCACTAAAGTCCCTTCTAACACTCAATTTTTGTAATTCTGTCATTCCCTTACAACTCAAAATATACATTTCTAACAACTTTTCTTTCTCCAAATTCCTATGACACTCAGTCTTTTCAACACTATTCCAAACTTTATATAAGGCTTTATATTGGTCTCCATTTGTTCCAAGTAATGTCTGACATTCTTATCTCTATTTGTTTTTATTTTTCTTCCTTTATGATGAATTTGACAAATATCAGTAAACATAAATATTCTGATACAAAATGTACTGCAAGAACACATAGAAAATATTATTATACATGAATTTGTAAAATATACAGTTTATTTACCTGTTGAAATTTTGTTCTTAACCTTAACCTTATCTCTAATAAAACTCCTTCTGCAGCATGCTTCCCTTCTAAGGTTATCTTCTGTATACTCCATATGTATCTCTTATGCAACTATTCATTTACTTGTTCTTTCACTCATTAGGATGAAAACTCCCTGAGTGAAAGGGTTATTTTTTCTGTCTGGCACATAGTAAACATGTAATAAATGACTGGTGCTTGACATAAAAACTGGTCTTGAGAAGGGATAAAAGTATTAAAAACTAGGCCTGCAAATTTTAAAAAAGAAAGATGAGTAGGCCAAAGTAAAGATCCAGCACAAAGCCATGTGAAATTTAGAGATAAGGGAAGCTTTGTGGACAATGAATATGGCATCTAAGATGGGCTTTAAAGAAAGAAAGAAAAAAACTTTAAAAGGCAGAAACTGAGAAAACGGAAAAGGAAAAAGCAGAGAACAATTCATCCCCAGCAAGGGAAAATATAAATAAAAGCATGAAGATGAGAGAGGACAAGATGAGAACCAAGAAATAAGTAAAAAATAAATCTCTCCATCTACAGGACTTTGGAAAGCTACTGTGCTTTTACCCAAGAGTACAAAACCAAGTTGGCCAGACTTTATCACCAACACCAAGAACTGGGTATCATGGTGACTTATACTGCAGCAGAAAATATATATAATAAATATGGCACTTCACATTGAAAGAGATTTCAAGTTTGCTTGTGGAAATGGGTGTTGGAAGAGTTGCACCTTGAAATTTATTGTAAAGTGGTAAATTACTTTGTCTTTCTTTCCTCTGACAGGGAACCTCATCATTTCATGTGTAGACTATTACAACAACCTTTTGGTGAATCTGTTTGCCTTCTTACTCCAATCCATCTTCCATTGAACCACCAAAGTGACTTTCCTAAAGCATAAGTCTATCCATGTAAACTCTGTACTGAATAAACTCAGTTACTCTCTATCTCCTCCAGAATCAAATATAACATCTTATATTTGTCATTCAAACCCCTTCATAACCTAGCCCCTTCCTATCTTTCCAGTCTTCTTACACTTAACTATCACTGGAATCCTGGATTTTCTATGAACAAAAAAATTCCATCTCTTATTTCCAAGCATTTTCTCTAGTTAACCCTTATTGCCTGGAAAAATCTTTCCTCAACACTGCTCATTGACTTTCTTGGCTTCCTTTAGATCTCAATTAAAAGACAACCTTTTACAGAAAGTTTTTTTCCCCTAATGCCTCTTAAACCCAGTGCCTTTCTTCTCTTGTGTCCTGTTTATTCCACATATACCTTGTATATGTATGTGTGTGTTTATTTCTAAATTTCCTCATTAGAATGTGAACTTCTTGATGAAAAGACTGTCTTTTGCCTCTTTTTGTATCCTCAACACTTAGTACAGAGTAGGCACTTAATAAATATTTATTGATTAATTTTTATTGTTTCTCCTGGAAATTTGTGTTACACTAAAAATGTTCCTTAATAAATCAATTGCACTGAAACAAATTTACATTTTCCAAATATAGATTATAGCAAAACCAAATTTATTTGCTATAAAATAGTATTAAATAAGGCTGAAGAGGTAGGCTGGAGGCAGATTATGGAAGCCTTTAATAACCATAGTTAAGAATTTATATTATTAAGTAAATAATTGGGAGCCGCTGAAGCTTTTTGAGAAGTAAAATGATAAGCAGAACTCTGATCAGGTCAGGTTTAGTGGGGAAAGTATAGACATCACAGTGTTCCATAGTCAAAATAAGAAGGATATAGAATATGCCAGAGGGTACTGTTTCAAAATTTGCATTGAATTTTGGAGAAATAAATGGATATGAAGCAACAAAAGAAATTCATCCAAATATATCCTAATCCCACCCATCCCCTCCAGGGAGAAGGGAATTTAATAACAATTATTATTATTATTATTATTATCATTATTATTATTATTATTATTATTATATTTATATGGCATTTTAAGTTTTGTAAAATAATTTTACAAGTATTATTTTATCCTCACCAACCACTCTAAAAAGCAAATGCTATTATTATCCCCATTCTATAGATAAGGAAACTATGACACACAGGTACTAAGTGACTTGCCCAGCATCACACACAGCTGAAGTTGAATTTGAATTCAGGCCCTGTAGTCTATCCACTGTGTCATTTAGCTGCCTTTGATCAGACTGGGGAAGAGGTATTCCTGCTTAAATGAAGGAGATAGAGGAAATAGTTTGAGTTTGAGGAGATATAAAAACGAAGGATATAGAGGAAATAGTTTGAGTCTGAGGAGATATGAAAAGATGTATCTGGGCCAATGTAGAAAAGGCTTTAGGTTTGAAATCATAGGATCTGAGGTCCTGATACTGTTTCTTGTTACCATATATGTCCTGCTCATGGAATTCTTGTCTCTAAAATGAGTGTCACATCCCATACCAAAATAAAGTCAAAATGGTATATGATTTAAGCCTAAAGAATGATGCCAAAAGCAAGTTAGGAGAACAAGGAATAATTAATCTATCAGATCTTTGGAGAAGGAAGGAATTTATCACCAAAGAAGTACTAAAGAACATTGTGAAATGCAAAATTGATCATTTTGATTACATTAAATTAAAAAAAATCTGCACAAACAAAACCAACATAAACAAGTTTAAAAGAGAAATACAAAGGTGGAAAAAAAAACTTTTACAGCCAGTGTTTCTGATAAAAGATCTCATATAAAGAACTGTGTCAAATTTGTAAGAATATAAGTCATTCCCCAATTGATAAAATGGTCAAAAGATATGAACAGATAATTTTTAGATGATGGAATTAAAGCCATATATTGTCAAATGAAAAAATGCTCTAAATCACTATTGATTAGAGAAATGAAAATTAAAACAATTCTGAGGTACTATCTCACACCTCTCAGATTGGCTAAGGTTGCAGAAAAAGATAAATGTTGAAGAGAATGTGGGAAGACCGGGACACTAATGCACTGTTGTTGGAGTTGTGAAGTGATCCAACCATTCTGGAGAGCAATTTGGAAATATGCCAAGAGGGCTATCAAACCATGCATACTCTTTGACTACACAGTGCCATTAGGACCCACATGTGCAAAAAAAAATGTTTGTAGCAGTTCTTTTTGTGGTAGCAAAAAAATTAGAAAATACATAGTTGCCCATCAACTGGGGAATGGCTGAATAAATTATACTACATTAAAGTAATGAAATATTATTATTCTATTAAAAGAATGATGAACAAACTGATTTTAGAGAGGGCTGGAAAGATTTACGTGAACTAATGCTGAATTAAAAAAGCAGAATCAGGAATACATTATACTCAGTAACAGCAAGATTATGAAATGATCAACTATGAAAGATTTGGTTGTTTTCAGTGGTTCAATGATCCAAGGCAATCCCAATAAACTTTGGATAGAAAACACCATCTGCATCCAGAAAGAAAAATTTAGAGATTGAATGTAAATCAAGATAGACTATGATCATTTTTTTCTCATGTTTTTGCTTTTGTTCTGATTTTTCTCTGCCATACATATACATATACATGTATGACCAGAAAAAAAAAAACACAAAAAAAATTTTAATAAAATTAAAATAAAATAAAAGCTTTTATATTTTATACTTTTATATTTAGCTTAAATAATATCTAAATCTCTGATGCTAGGATTTTATGATCTTATATTCTTGGCTAACTTTCAAGACTCATGGCTAGTTAAGATTTTCACATTTTCATACTTTATATGAGTTTGTTATGTTTCCAAGCACAGAGTATGAGCTTAGGAAATTCCCGTGCATAAATTTTAGACAAAAAAAGGGGGGAAAATCTCAAAATTAACCCAAATTCAAAAGAAAAAAAATTGAATTGTAAAATGTAAAGAAAATGTGTGTGTATATATAATGCCATAAATAAATCACTCACGTATGCCTCTAATCAGGGAGAAAAAAACAAAACAAAACAATGCAACTGTCATGATACTTTATGACGTGGTATATTACCATCATAAATTCCTTTTACCTATCCGTTTTAAAATTGTGCTGTGGCATGAGGGGCAATGGGTTAGGAAGCACAGGGCCTGGGTTCAAGTTATGGTCTTGAAACTTATTCACTATATGATAGTGGACAAGTTGCTGGACTTCTCCAGGTCCCAATTTCTTCATCTACAAAAAAGGGAAGAGTAATACATGTCCTAACAATACCATAGGACTGTTATGAGGAAAGTACTCCAAAAGTGTAAGTTATTTTTATAGTTTATAATATAATTCTTTCAATCTATTTTATTGTAATGTTAGTTTAATAGTTATTTCTACAACTCTCCTATGAGATAAGAACTCTAGAAAGATAATGTTTCATTCTTAGAGTCACAAAACAATTTATGTGGCTGCTCAGTTTTGTTTTGTTTTGCTTTTTTAATCAAAGAGAGAACGTTGTGATTTGATATCAACAAAATTGGCTGAAGGGCAAGCTCCTCACTCCTACAGTAGTTATGACTTTTCCCATTGAAGTAGTCCATATACATATTCTTTGCCTTAGAAATCCTAGAACAGTGAGTGCAGGAATATTCATGGCTCTGTCATGTCTATTCTCCTATTTTTGGTAATACTAGTTTATGCATATAGGGATATATGTAAGCACATATAACTATACATGCACATTATACACTAATTCCTATAAAACATAAGTGTGTGAGAGAAATACAAAATAAAGAGTAATATTTTGGTGAAGCCTAAAAGGGGGAAATAAGGAATTGATGAAATCATCATGTATGATATGAAATTGAGTTGGATTATAATGAATGGGGAAAAATTTTGAAAGAATAAAAGGATAAAAAACATTCCAAGAATTTAAAAATATACTTTGTTCATTCAAAGCACATTTATTAAACTCCTATTACATATAAAACATTATTCCAGAAAGAAGATACACAAATAAAATCAAGTAATTTATTGAATTAAGTAATTTCCATCAAAACCAAAGTAATTGAAAGATGGAAATAATATACAAATTAATGATGGAGCAGAAAAAAAAATCTTACATAAGTAATAGCCATTGAACTGTGGTATATGAAGGAGAACTGAGGATTCCAAGAGGCAGACCTGAGAAAACAGAGGCTTCCAGGCATGGGATACATGGAGGTTGTGCAAAGGTATAAATGTGCACAGTGGAATAAGCAGGTAGACTTATTGGGGCAAAATGACAGTTGACACATCTACAACTGGGACATTACCTTGATTCTCCTCTTCAATTCTGGGTTTGTGGCTACCCCTCAAAACCAAGACAGGAACCAAAAGCGTTTTAGATGAAACTCATGAACTAAATTTTAATCCATACATCAGGGTAACTCAAGGTCCTCTGAAGGAATACAGAGAAGTTTTATTAACTGATCAGATGAGAAAATGAAGGGAAATATCAAAAGTAGAAGATAATGTCAAAATAGTGAATACTAAAAGCTTACCATAGTTTTCTCCTAAATAGAAAATTAAATGGGAACATTGGGAGAGAAAACTGAATTGAACTGAATTGACCTTACACCATTGAATATCTATTTCCCTGATAATGAAGCTCCTTTAAATTGAAAGGAAAGCATATGTGCTTGACAGTTTCCAGCTTTGTCACCATATGTCATTTTTGTGTTATATTGACCCAAGGATAGGGTTCTTCTCCACATTTTTCTTTCTCCTTTGTGTTTGTTCTCTTACAGTGTCTACAGTGTCAACAATGAGGACAATTTCCCAGCTGGCCACAGAAGCAGTTGAGTTTCTCCAAGTTTGGACCAGCTGTTTGAGTTGTGTGTGATATAAAAACTTACTTTTCACTGATAAGCTGCAGAAATAAAGCAAATTTGCTTCCATTGGCCACCTGATGGCTTTCTTAAATGGACCAAATATTCATCAGAAACAGAAGTTTATCTCCCACAAAATTATATGAGTTTACATATATGTGTATAGACATATGCACATATATAATACATTTGCATGTATATACATGCATACATATATGTGTGTACATAAATATGACATCAGGGCAAAATGAAAAATGGTACTGTTATCCAAAACTAAAAAGAGCTTATAAATTAATAATCAATTTTTCTTGAATATTTACTTTGCTCCAATAACTATATTTTAGATCCTGTGGCATAGTAGAAAGGAGACAGGATGTGAGGTGAGGAGAAATTTATGTTCAAATCTTTCTGCTAACACTTACTGACTCTGTAACTGGGATCAAGTGACTTAACCTTTCTCACCCACAATTTTCTTCTCTGTAAAATGGGAATAAAACCTGTCATACTTGTTTCATGGGGTCATGCAATTCAAACATAAAAGTGAATGTAAAACATTTCTCAAATCTTGAAGTCCAGTATAAATGTCAACTATTTCTATTATTAAGAACCTAGGGCATATAATTAATTATAGCTTGTGTTTTATACTATTTTAAAGTTTGCCAAGTACTTTATACCCATTTTATGATTCAATCTTCAAACAGCCATCCTGGATAATTAGTATAGCTATTAGAATTCTCACTTTATAGTTTTTAATGTTTACAAGGTGGTTTTAAACAGGGTCTTTACCCTCATTGTGAATATTATCTGATTGAGTTTACAATATAATCAACTTGGAAAAAATCAAGCTATTGATGCATATTTGTAGCTTTTATAGAACTGTGAATGAAGGTCTTTTAGTGTGGGGTTGTGAGTTTGTTTTCAAGATAAAACTAGTGGACTGATTGAACAGGAAGGAATCTTAGACCTCATTCTGCTCCACTTCCTCATGTTACAGATGAAGAACTTGCATCTATCAATATATCTATGGGGGACCTAGTTATTGTGCTGTCTTCTTGTTCCAAATGCAACTGCAGGCAAAAGGTTCCCTTATATATTACAAATCCTCAAAACAGTCATTCCCCTTTTCTATCAATGTGACTTCAGGCCATTGCACCTCTAAAACTGTTCCCTAGGTGATAAATCTGTTCCCTAGGTGATGCCTAATGGATTCTTATTTGATGTCATCCAGAGAATCCCTTGATACTGAGAATATTCTGATGTCGTGGTGGATGCCTTAGCCATGGGGTATGACCATGGGCATTGTCAGGTGGAAAATGGACCCTTGGTGAGAACAGGGGAGAAAAAGCCCCATTCTGTGCAATTTTCTATAAATCACCCTGAAGATGCTTATTAAAAATACTCCCTGTCCTCCTGTTAATTTGTCCTGGTACCCTGCCCAGGGTCTGAGAGCTGAGCTCTAAGAAAGGCTCATGCGAATGCCTGCATTGCACAGACCTTTAATTAGCTCACACCATGTGCTGAGCTTTCCTGTAGTCACAGTATATCACAATTCTGGAGAGAACCTGGAGACTAAACATCCCATTTATCCTATTTATGGAATAGAGGTTCATATTTCCTGTCCCTCTATTTTTTGATGTGCTTTAATTGCAGTCAATAACATCCTTTAGTGTTTACTGTTTATTTGTAAAATTGTTTATTTTCTGTGTCCTTTATTCTCCTTGTTGGATATCAGGTGTTTCACTGGGGGGAAAATTAAACAATTAAAAACATTGAAGCAAGCCAAAATCATTTTACAATACAATTATTTTTTCTTATTTCTAAGAGATGATATCAAGTTGCCTAGTCCACAGAGGCCAAAAACCAAAATTGATATCTACCTAAAACCATGTAATGTTTCTTACTGGAACTTCTAAGGAGTAATTGAAACACTTGGATTCAAAACAATCATTCTGTCCTCTCATTTCCCACTGGGATTTCAGGACCCTCTGCGGAATAGTGGGTAGCAATGCTGCAAGTCACTGAGTCAGTCAACAAGCAATTATTAAGCACTTGTTATGTGCCAGGAACTATGTTAAGTGCTTTTAACTAAGTTAAAAGCAAAGAAAGGCTTTTAAGAGCTACCATTCTAATGGGACAGACAATATGCAAACAATACTGGGTAGATGAAAGGAAGTCCCATAAGGACTAACTTGGGGGATGGAAAATACTGGGAAAATTTTCCTGCAGAAGGAAGGATTTACGCAAGGGCATATATTGATATTATAAATAATAATTCATAATGATATAATGTATTAGAGTTTATGGAGAGATTTCTTCATAATATCCCTAAGAGATAGATTGTATAAGTGCTGTTATCCCCATTTTATAGATCCTCTCCAAAGAGGTTAAGTCATTTTCTTGAGATCACACAGCAAATACATTGGGGAGATAGAATTCAAACACGGGTCTTCAGGTCCTAAGTTTACCCCATTTTGCATTACAATGCTCTACCCTTCTAAAAAGAATCTATATTCATCATATTCATGGCTTCACTAGGCCAACTGTCCTTAATCAACTAGGCCACTGTCATTCATCTTGACCCTAGTCTAGATACTGAACTTTGTGGACTGGAGGACAGAATGAAACTGATGATTTTGCCCAACTTTGGCTCACTTTAATATATGTGCAAGTCAAGATAAGATATGTGCAAGTCCTGCCATTGATCCTCTTCAGGAATGAATGAACTACAGCAATAAAACAAAAACTCCCCCTTACTTAATATAATATTCTCTAGTTATTTTCTGCCAAAAAAAAACTGGGATCCTGAAGTTTCTTGAGTAAAAATTATTCATTCTGATTATTCTGACAACTTTAAACATTCAGCCATCATTGGCAACCAGCTAGTTAATGCTTACATCAGACAGCTGCTTTCTCTGTCCCTCATCATTTTTATCATATAATTGGCAAACCTTTCCCAGGTTTGCCAACATTTTGGCTCAACCTCATGCCTGTAAGTGCCCAACAATTGGCACTGAGTGTCCTGGGTAGGATTACATTGCCCATGGGCACCTGAGCTCTAAACAACAGGCAGCATGTAGCCATGTAAAGAACACTGTAGTAGGAGTTAAGAGACTTGGGCTTTAGTCTGAATTTAGAAAATGACTATCTGTTTGGCCCTGAGCATGTCTGAGTTCTAGTTCCCTCTCTAGGCTTCCACAGGCTCATCAAAAAATTGATGAGAATTAAACCACATGGTTTGTGGGGCCAGTTGGGTCACTAATATTCTATGACATTATACAAAGTGGAGATGTAATTCACAAGACAGTGATCTGGAGGATAGGAAGGATCTGGAGAAGAGCCAGTTCTCATTCTGGCCCTATTCTATGCAATCAACTCAATCTGATTTCTAACCCTGATTCAGCTTCTCATTTGCATAGCCCCATCATTCTTTGTTCTCAGAACCTAAATTCCTCTGTCTATAACATTAAATTTCTTCCTACCTTATTACTTTATTCATTAGTAATGCCAATAAATTGTTTTACATTCGTTTCAAATAAGGAAAAACCCCTTTGACACTTAAAAATAGATGTTTTTAAAAATATGTTTTCTACTCAATAGTCACTCATTTCCAAAAGGTAGTATGTGATTCACTAATATCAGATGATATATTCACATTTGGAGAGTCTGGATTAGAATATTGATTCTTTTAATTACTCCCTAATACTTTCATATATTCCTTACATATCCTGTATACCATGTGTACTCTCATATAATCCCTATATGTCCTAGATAACCTCTGCTTTTCCAGAACTCAATTCTCTCATCTATAAAATGAGAGGGATGGACCAGATGACCTCAGATGACCTATGAGATCTTGACAGCTTTATAAGCATGCTCTTGTCAATATGAACTTCTCCCAGATTGGGGCATTTTTTTTTATCACCCATAGTTTCTAACAGACAGATCTAAGTATAAAGTATATGCTTATTATATTTTGTATTCAATGATTCAAGTATCTTCCCATAAATATGTAACTAGTCTTCTTGGTGGTACCAATCTGCCAAGTAAGTCTTATTTTTTTAGACTGCCTAGTGATTTGATGATAAAATAGTAGATGCGGGGGCAGCTAGGTGGTGCAGTGAATAGAGCACCAGACCTGAAATCAGGAAGACCTGAGTTCAAATCTGGCCTCAGACACTTAACACTTCCTAGCTGTGTGACCTTGGGAAAGTCACTTAATCCCAATTGCCTCAGCAAAAAAGAAAAAAAAAGTAAGTGCTTGATAAATGCTAATTGACTAAAGGATCATTGGTATCAAGTAATAATAGTGATGATAGTTAATAATTGATCATTAATTCTGATTAGACAAAAATGTTTCAATCTTCAAATAAATTCCAAATACTATAACCTTGAATGGAAAAATTATCTAGTCAGCAAAAGACAGTCTTTCTTGAATGATTTAATTTAATTTGACTTGAAGGATTTCCATATTTGAAAGTCTCTTGGAAGATGATATAGCATAAGCAAATGAATGATGGGCTTGGAATCTAGAAGACTTGGTTTCAAAACCCATCTCTAACATTTATTATCTTTGTGACTAAACAAGTTATTTGAAATTTTATCTTCCTTATCCATAAAATGGAGAGGAAAATAATTTTAGGAACCTAGCTCGGAGGGCTTTTGTAAATATCAAATGAAGTAATATATGCAAAGAGATTTGAAAACTTTAAAGCACTAAATAAATGGCAGTTGTTTTTATTATTCATTATTGTTAATAGTATTGCTATTATTCTCTTTTGTCAACCTACATTAACAATAGAATAATCTATAATAATGAAATATAAAAAGATATTAACATCTTCACGTTGGTAAGAGAGAGGAAGAGAAAAATTGAACTTATTCTCCTTCCAAGGCAAAACCACTTTATTTTTTAAAGCATACACAGATAAACACACAGTCAGTCTCTTAGGTAATTGAGACATTGGATTCCAAAATTCTCTCTTTTCTTTGCCAAGGTCCAAATTCCAATATCTGGATGACAGGATTAGTAATATATAATCCTGAAATATTTTCAGAATCCCTATACATGGTACCTAGAAAGACCGGTTACCCAGTAAGCCACGGAAATGAGTGTTGCCAAGAGAGGAGACAAACTCCAGTATAGTTATCAGTCCACCAAGGGGTTAAAACACAGTGACATTTTCAACAGAAAACCTTCTCAAAGGAAAGAATCAATTTTCATTGCTGGATGGTTCCTTTAAAAAGGTCACTACTATAATAAAATTAGGGATTTCACTTCACTTATAGTAATAAAAGTTAATTTTATTTACTTTCTTTCCAGTCAACAAACTGCACACCATGTGTGCAGTAAAAGCAATCAGTGTTTGCACTTGTTAGTTCACTGACTAAATACATTGTCACTAAACTCTGGACTAATTAAAGAGAATTGAAGCTGTGTCAGACCATCCAGTATTAACTTTGTCAACTAAGTTTTCCAAACATGCTTCCTCTTTTTCCTTCCTTTCTATCATCTTCCCAGAAAAAAGAAAGGGAAGAATGCACATGTGCGCATGTGTGTATATACATATAAACATATATGTATGCACATTCATAATATATGTATTTATTTATACATGATGCATGTTGATATATACACATGTATGTATTGTTTGTGTAAGTGAATATATGAATATATTGTGGTATATATGTGTGTATGTATATGTGTATGTATTGTGTGCATGCACACATATACACACACACAGTATTCTGGGGAGGAAAAAAAAAACTAGGAAATCCCAGATTCCCATATCTTATGCCTCCAGATCTAGTGCTTTCCCCTACAAGATAAGCTGTACATGAAAATATCTGGGAGAAAAATAAAAGACTAATCTACATGGATCCACAATCTCAACAAGATGATTTAAAACCATAGATCTAGATATGTAAGGGATTTCAAGGACCGTCTAACTGAATTCTCTAATTTTAGAGATGAGTAAACTGAGGTCTAGGTCAGTTACTTGCCCTGTAGTAAAGTAGAAGAGGTGAAATTTGAACCCAGGTCCTTTGACTCCAGAGCAAGTGCTCTTTCCAATGTCCCATTCTGCTTCCCCTAATTGGGATAGGTAATGATGGCTAGATACAGCACAGAATAGAGTGACTAGAGTCAGGAAAGCCTCATCTTCATGAGTTCTAATCCAGCTTAAACATTTACTACCTGTGTGACCCTGAGCAAATCATTTAATCCTGTTTGCCTCAGTTTTCTCATCTGTAAAATAAATTGGGGGAGAAAATGGCAAATAATACCAGTATTTTTGCCAGGAAAATCCCAAACTGGGTCACGCAGAGTTGGGCATGACTGAAATTCCTGAATGAGAATGGCAAATGAAAATAGGAATCTTGATCTGTATTTATAAGCAGCAGAATTATGTTTTGTTCATCTTTTCAAATCTCCAAATGGTTCAAACTAGGCTTTGTAAAAGAATTGATGAAGCCTTTGATGAAAAACAGACAGTAAATCCCTTACTATAAAAGTAGAGAATCAGGAGGCATGGTAAACAGAGTGCCAGCCCTAGAGTCAGTCAGAGACTTGAGTTCCATCTAACCTCAAACACTTACTAGCTATGTGACCTTGGATAAAATTGTTTAAACTCATAGCCTCAGTTTCCTCATGGGTGAAATAAAGATAATAATAGAATAATAATAATAATGATGATGATAATAATAATAATTTTCCCTAGCTTATTGTATCAAATGAAATAATATTTGGAAAGCACAAAGTAAATGCTACATAAATGTTAGTTCTAATTATTATATGATGCTTTCAATATAAAGACAGAATCATTATAGTCTGGCTTATTTTGTGTGCCTTCCACACTTTCCTGCTATCCTCTAAATCCAACACAGTTTCAATAATAATAAATATAATGACATGCTACTTAGATTTCTGTAAGAGGATTACAGATATCATTAATATTATGCACCGTATCCTTGCTATAACCTTGTATCCTTCAGGATGTAACTGTAAATAGAAAATCTAGTAAGAAGTAAAGAGGTCAGAGAAATGGGGACAAAAAGAGGCAAAAAAGAAGAGGTGAAGGAAACATTGTCCCAACAAGATGAAAGTCATATAAAAACCAGAATCAGCTCACTTGGCATCTGTAGTCCAAATGAAATGATGCAACATGGCACTCTGGAAAGAGCAGTGGGCACTAGCTTGAAAGGGTTGTGATCTAGTCTTGGCTCTGCTACTAATTAGCTATGTGACCTTGAATAAGTCACATCTCTGAGCCTCAAGTTTCTCACTTACAAAATAAACAGTTTGGACTACATGAACTTTGAAATCCCTTCTAATTCAAATTTTCTGTGATCCTATAGGGACTTTGCTTTTCATGTCTTTGGAGGATTAGTGATTTCACTGATGTGTAGATGTTCATTTCACAGATGCAGATTTTGATTTTTCCATGTCTTTTCCCTCATTCAAATCTTGTCCTTATCTTCCCATAAATGTTTCATAGAGGATCTATCTGTTCATTATATAACTATTTGCTTATTCTGTTGGTGTCTTAATGGTACCCAAGGCCCATTTGTAGTATCCATCTATTATTTATCAATCTTACTATAAAAATAAGACTCAGCATTACCTCTTTCTTGTCCTATAATTTGTACTTTATCACATCCCAGTAATCTGACTATTTTTTGTAATAATCCTGTTTTTAGTCTGAGCAATTTTAGATTTTAGAATTGGGGGAATTTGAAATTTAGAATTTTCACATCATATATTGAGATCTGATAGAGATCTTAGAGATTATCTAGTCCAGATCCCTGATTTTCCAAATGACAGAACTAAGGTAAAGAAAGATAAGCTTATTTTTCAAAGGCCATATAGATGATTAGTGCCAAAACTAGGACTAGAGGTCAGTATTTCTGATGGCTCAGCTAGTGTTTTCTCCCTGCGCCCCTCTCTCAAGTAGAACAATAACCTCTTCTAATCATGGTTACTTCTTAGTGTAATTTTTCCTCTGTGATATGGCTGAGTATATATAGTTAACAGACCACTATGCTGGCAAACCTAGTTTGGACATGGAGTTGCTTAAATTTTCTGTAAGATTTCCCATGCAAACCTAGGTTGTAGTGGAGCCTGCCCTCATGGCGGCTGGACCCTATTAGTTATTACTGCCAACTTAATGCATCAACTGCTTTAGCTGAAAGCCCTAGCGAGCTGAGACAATCAAAGTCATTGGCCTACCCCAGTTTGAATTATAGAGACATCTCCTCAATAGCTATGGAGACATGGCCCAAGATTGCTTTTTCACTAAAAGGATGTAATTGCTAATGTAGTTATTGACTAGATGGATCTGTCCAAGCTAGGCTTATATCATTAGGGCTCCTTTCCCAGGCATTTTTGGATGAAATTTTCTGAATAACTTGCCATATTGCAGATAACTTGCTTCCAAAGATCAGAATGGGTTTTCTTTGCCTTGTTTTTCTCCCTTTTCTTTTCTTTTTGGCATGTCATTAGTGTTGATTTATATACATTGAATCCTCACAGAGTACTAAGCACTTTGGCCAAAGAAATCACATTCAAAACTTCTGATCTCAATCCTTGAGAAGAGTACATTTTCAATGTGTCCTAACAGTGAAATTTTAAAAAGGGAATCAACCTCTGTGTTTGAAACCATCAGGTGCCATGAAATGTTTTCCTGCTTTAATGACCCAATTATTTTAGGAAACTTATTGTGAGTTCATTGATCTTCTTAAACAGTTGATTGATCAGTTTCTTACTCATCATGAGTACATCATCCAAAATCCTTAGCTGCCAAAGGTTTTGAAAGATTCCCGTTTTCCAGGGCATTGTAGAAAGAACATGCAGCAAAATTCCTATCTAATATGTCAGTTAAAATATCTAACACATTATTTTTAATGTGTCAGCAAAGGAAGAATCTCAGAGATAATAATATATATTAAACAGCATTTAAAGCTCAGTATGAAAGCATATTCCACTGTGGCAACATGGTACCATTACCATGATTCTAAAACTCTAGAAAGTATTGATCCAAATCATTGCAAGGATTTAAGTGTTCATACTGATGCTAAAAATATAGTTACTTAAAAGAATCCAACTGTTCAGAATCAACAATTTAGGAACCAAAGCTTCAGAACAGAATCCCAAAGAAAGTGTGTATTGGAATTGTGGTAGAATATAAGGAGTTAATAAGATTTTTTTTCTATGCCAGCCTTTGCAACACTGTAATTAAAGTTGTGTCAGCCTTTCCACTGTAAACTGCTGGGATGATTTTCAGAGGTTTATGACTCAACCATAAAAATTCACTCTAGCCTGAAAACTGGCACAAGAAGATGAAACTCAAGAACACAATTTTTGGAAAAGAAAAACATTTCAGCTGTTTGAAGGTTCAAAAAAATTTTTTTAAATTTTTCCTGTTCATAGAATGTAAACAAATCTCTCTTACATAAACAGATTTTCTATGAATTTCAAGCACACCAAATATACATGATTTTCTAAAACTCTAAAATATTCATTTCTATACTATTTCCTATTCCTGATAAGCTACTCTGATCGATACAAATACTAGATAGAACTCTTTTTCTAGAGACTCATAGTAGAAAAGAAACACAAGATACTACCTTCTCTAGCCCCCTATATTTCAGCAGGCAAATTTGCATTGACCTTCTGAAGTCCCATATTGCCTCCCAAGGGAAAAGACACAACTTCCTCTCTTTCACTCACAGAAAGATGCTTTTTCTGACTCAAACACCAGGAAGTTGTAAAGTCACTGACATAGAAGAAAAGTAATAAAGGAATCTAGTAAATAGCTAATAGAATTAATAGAACCTGAAAATTAAGTAGCATGATGAAATAGATGGGGGACATGGCGTGGTAGGGAAGAAGGCAGAGGTCAAGACTAGATAAGTTTAGAGTTTGGGGCATCTAAGTGGTGCAGTGGATAGAGCACCAGCCCTGAAGTCAGGAGGACCTGAGTTCAAATGTGATCTCAGACACTTAACACTCCCTAGCTGTGTGATCCTTGGCAAGTCACTTAACCCCAATTGCCTCAGCAAGAAAAAAAGAGAGAGAGAGAGAGAGAGTTAAAAAGGAAAGGATAAGTTTACAGGTAGTCATTGCCATGTAGTTGATCATAAAGTGATGAAATAAGCTTCAGTATTTAAAGATTATCTATCTGCATCAATGTTTTCAAAGATAATAATATATTTATGCTGTTCTGCATATTTTACAAAGTACTTTCTCATGACTTCTAAGGAAATGAATCCAACTATTTTCCCTTTTTTATTTTAATTACATTATACAACTTAAGTAATTTTTTTTGATAAGGCATTTGGGGTTAAGTGACTTGGCCAGGGTCACACAGCTAGGGAATGTTAAGTGGCCGAGGCCAGATTTGAACTCAGGTCCTCCTGACTTTAAGGGATGGTGCTCTATCCACTGCACTAGCTAGCTGCCCCTAAGTGATTCTTTAAAAGGATAGAGTTAAAGTTTAATTTGCCAATTTTAAAATTCTCTGAAGCAAAAATAACAACAAAAACATTTTTATGCAATATGGATATGCCATCATGGATAAAATATAGTCTAATTGGAATGTTTATCTTTCTAAACTGTTTTATAATCTGAAGATATCCATAAACAGAGAAGCCAAGTGCTAAATCTGCTCTTAAACATTCTAAACTTTTTTTAAAAATACAATATCAAGAACATTGATGGGAGGGGAGCAGAATCAAGGAGGTAAAAACATGTATTTGAAGGAGAAAAAAAGGAAAAGAAATAATTTATTTCAAATCTATTCATTTTAAAGAAATTCAGAAGGATAACAAACAAATATCTTAATTACAAGACAAAGAAATTTCTAATTCAGGAGAGGGAAGAGTGAAACCCAAATTACTTTATAATTCAAAATGGAATAGAGAGGCTTGTGCCCTGCAAACAACAAACATTTATTGAAAACACTAACTTAATGCAAGGAAGCCCTTATGCACTCTACTTTCCCTTTTTGGCATGTCTTGGCATCCACACAAATGATTCAGTGTACACCCAAATATACTGAGCTAATTGTCCTCTAAAAATGTTATTCGTTTTTTTTCTACAACAATGGTAGGTTGCTCATAATAAACATATGAAAGTTTGTGGAATTGAAATGTAGCTCCTGATGGACCTTATTATGAAACCAGGAGAAACAGAATTGATCTTGTTCATAATGATTTAAAATCTCCTGGTAAATATGAAGTCAATGAACCTAAAAATACAAACCAACAGAAAAACTTTTGCATCCTGTGCCGGTCTGCTAGAACTGAGCCTGTCTAGATAGCAGAGGGTAGATACTTAGAAGAGAGCAAGCTAATATGTAGCTTCCAAGAGAACCATTTCCAAGGACTGAGTGTGAAATCATGTAACCTTGCAGGAAACAGTGAAGAAACAGCAGCAGCCAAATGCCCCCCCCACGAGTTCAGTGATTAGAGATGGCACGATTCAGTTTGACATTGTGCTGACTTCAAGGCGAATGCCCCAGACAGAACTGGGGCTTGGCAAGCAATAATCACAAACCACTCCCAAAGGGAAGGCCCTGCTCCTAACCAGGATGTGCAAAAGTGCTGATTGGTCACCAGCATTTTCAGCCACATCAGCATATATGTGAGGGAATGCAATCAGATATGTCGTCTTTAAATTCCAGGGGCAGTCATGCAAAATGGAGGTAACACTGGTTGGGAAGACAAGTTAAAGCCTTGCATAAAAAAGAGATCTTTTAATGCAGTTATTTATTTGTAAAATGTATATTAGCAAGTTGCCTGTGGATTGTTGTCTTTTGTTTTGCTTTTAAATATTGTTTTTGTTTGAGGATCAATGACACCTTCGAGTAATGTCTTGACTTTCTTGTGAATTGGATTCAAATGAAGCAGAGTTGCACAAAATCTTCAACATCATTCTTTCTTCCAGAGTTATCAAAGTCCAGTAACAGTCATCCAAGTTCAATGGCAAAACAAAAGTCAGGATGAATGAATTCTTCATATCAAACTATATGATTTCTCTTTGTCCTATAAAAATCCCTTTCTACTCATTGACTGTCTTGTTTGTCATCTTCTATTAACAGTGAGTTTCATTACAGAGGGAGATAAAAGTTTCCTAGTTGAAGGCTAGTGGATGGAGAATTGCGTTTGAGCCAGGAAGACTTGGGTTCAATTTATATCTTCATAATGGCTGCATGAACCTGCACAAGAAATCTAAGCTCTCAGTGTTCAGGTCACTTTCAACAACTAAAGGTGCATTAGTAGTGAAGAGTTTTTCTTATTTAAGAGTTTCCAATTTCAAGAAAATCACAGCTCCAATCTCTTCTCCCTATCCTCTTGAAGTCAAAAGGACTAGATTTTAGTCCTACTGCTTATTAGCTTTATGACCAGAAAATTAATCTCCCAAGTTCTTACTTCATTCATCCACAAAAATCCCTGATAGATTGCCTTTTAGAGAACTAGGTATTTTTCAGTCATGATAGACTTACTACTTTAAATGGTAATCCACTCTCTTATTGAATAGTTTTAACCACTAGAGATTTATTCCTTATACTCCAATTCTCTCCAGTGCAGCTGTTGTTTCATCAATGTGGGTATAACCTTCAGTGAGTGAAGATCACAACCCATCCATACCCATTTAACTTATTCAATTCTTATCTATGACTTCCCCTAAATTCCCCTTAAGGGATCTACTCAATGCACTAACAACTTTCCCAACAGTGTCTTGAAATTACAAGATTACCATCCCTCTGTCTTGCCACATCATTATTTTTGTGCCATCTACACATTTCTTTGATTATATACTCCCTTTCTTTTTTTATTTTTTTTATTAATACTTTTTATTTGCAAAACATATGTATGGGTAATTCCTAAACATTAACCCTTACAAAGCTTTCGTTACAAATTTTTCCCCCCTACTCCCCACCCCTCCCCTAGATAGCAGGATATCCACTACATGATAATTATGTTAGAATACTTAAATCGAATATATGGATATACTCCCTTTCTTAAATAATTCCTTGTTTGTAATAATAAAAATAGTAATAACATTTTTGTAGTACTTTAGTTTTACAAAGTACTTTACAAATTTTTTTTCATTTAATTCTCAAAACAAACTTAAGAAGTAGATACTATTATTCCCATTTTGTGGGGGAGGAAACAGAGTCAAACAGAAGTTAAAGAACTCACTTAAAGTCACACAGTGTGGAAATATTTAAGGCTAGAATGAAGCCCAGGTTTTCATAACATGAAGTCCAGTGTTCTACCCTTCTTCTACTGTGCCATCCAGCTGCTTCTAGTGAATTGTTTTTAGTATATTGCAGCTTATTGGTGCCTGTCATTCATATTTCCATTGCTTAATTTTCATTCTTCAGAAGTGGCAATATTACATATTTCATAGTCATTTTAAATCACCAAAAAGAACATTGAATGTAAAAAATTGAAACGTGTCTCCGTGTAACTTCCAACCATTGTCTTCTGAGGCTAAGATGAAAAAGTTACTTCCTCTTTCAATTACAGCCTTTCAAATACTCAAAGGTAGGAATTGTCTCAACATTTTTGAAAAATACAAGATTTGTGTCTTTTTTAGACATTTGACAAGAGTATTCTCATACATGCATACTTAGGAGATTAGTGTAAATGTAAATTTACATGTACATGTATATGTACATAACATGTTTGACATGGTGAAATCATCACCCTGGATTTTTCTAGTAATTGTTTTCATCTGAGTAAAGAAAATTGTTTGTTTATAACTATAAAAGCATTCAGTCTTTGGTCAGAACTAACTTTAACCTAGGAAATAAATTAATTGCCTTTCAAGATTTTCTCACTTCAACAGAGATTGATAACCAAAGTACAAATATCAGTCATTGAATGGAAAAACAAAACAAAACAAAAATAAAAACAAACCAGCAAGCATCCACACATTTAAAGTGAAATGAGAAAAGTGAAAAAATGAAATGGGAGCAAGGAATAGGCATAGGGACTGAACTTGTGATGTCAATGGTACGGGAAACTCCTTGCAAAGGAAATTATATTTGCCAGTGTAAGTCAGCACCTGTTTTGCAAGTTGAGTCTTAGTTGCCTAAAGCAGAAGTGTCAATACCGTGGCCCATAACACTCTCAATTATGGCCCAAACCAGATTAAATGTAATTGGGAAACATTTAACAAAATAGATATAAATATAAAAAACATAGATATTATTAATATATAGTTTTATAAGTTGATAGGCAGCTTCTAGGGATCCCCATGTACAATTTACTGATACCTATTTTTACTTGAGTTGGATACCACTGTACCATAGCATTAAAAGTTTAAGTGACTATAAGAAATGATGAGCAGACAGATTTCAGAAAAATCTAGAAAGATTTTTATATCTTTAACTATCTAAATGAATTGATAATGAATAAAATGAGCAGAACCAGGAGAACTTTATACAAAGTAACAGAAGCATTGTGTAATGATCAACTATGAATGACACTATTTTCAGTAATACAATTATCTAAGACAAATCTAGAATTCTTTTAGCAAATCAGTTATTCAAAACAATTCCAAAAGATTCATGATGGAAAATGCTATCTACATTGAGAAAGAATCAGTGGAGTTTAAATGTAAATCTAAGCATAATATTTTAACTTTCTTTGGAGTTTTTGTATTGTTTTCCTTTTGTTCTGTTTCTTCTTTCACAACATGACTAATGTAGAAATATGTTTTACATGATTGTCCATGCATAACCTATATCAAATTACTTGCTGTCTTGAGGATAAGAGGGAGGAAGAAAAAATTGAGAACTCAAAACTTATTTTAAATGAATGTTTACATGTAAGTGAGAAAAATAAAATACTATTTATATTTTTTAAAAAATAGTTTAAGTAACTTGCTTAAGGTCACACACAGGACATGAATCCAGGTCTTCCTGGTTCTAAATGGAACAAAGGTTAGGAATAGGGATTGGACCTGTGACTTCAAAGGTACTGGAAACTCCCTGAAAAGGAAATGACATTTATCAGTGCAAGTCAGCATCTGTTCTGCAATGTCGAGTTTTAGTTGCCTAAAGCAGAAGTGTCAAATATTGTGGCCTGAAATACTCTCAAGTGCAGCCTAAACTAGATTATATGTAATTTGGAAATATTTGACAAAATAAATAAAAATATAAAAAAACTCTATGTATTATGGCATGCAGCTATTATGTAATATAGAGTGAGAATTGGTACTTTTTGAGAGAGGTTCTTAGATATAATTTTGTCCCAACTGTTCATTTAAAAGAAAAAGAAAAACGAACTTTATTAGGAAAAATAACTTTACATAAGATCATACAGACATTACAGTGACAAGATTTGAATCCAAGACTTGAATTTTGTGTAGCAATACGATCAAAAACATGAAAATTGAGTAGCCGCATGATTAAAAACAATAGCAACAACTGTCACAACTACTTTTACTACTATTACTGTTGCTGCTGCTGCTACTGCTGCTATTGCACATTATTGTGCAAATAACCTTCTTCACTTCATCATATATCACAAGTGTTAAACATAAATAAACCACCATAAACAAGTAAAATGAGATTCAGATATATTGGATACAAAAGACTTAAAAATAAAACTGACATCTGTTACAAAGTTGGATTAATTAGATATTAATTGATGAATATTGACTCCTATTCCCCATGAGAACAGTTGGTAAATGCACTGTTCTAATTAAGGGATTGTATCAGAATATCATTTCATTCTAATCAGGAAATCTATTAAGATTTTTATTAATACTACCACTTTTACTATGTGTAAAATCACTGTTTCAAAGACATAAATGCAAAAAATTGTGCCTCCTATAAGAAAAAAATATCTAGTGAATGATCTGTCTTTTACCATTAAGATCTTCTTAATTTAGGATAGAAACAACTCTATTGTAATTGGCATTTCTTACATAACATCATGGTTTTAAAGATCTCTGAATGTTCTATCAAAACTATACTACTGAAGCTTTTCTGTACCCCTACAACACTGGAGAAAGCTTGATGGAGGGAGGTATTGGGAAAAGAGCCTTCACCAAGCTGTACATTTTCCTCACTATAAAATGAGAGGATAGGACTTAATAGACTCTAAGATGTCTTCTGACTGTTAATTTATGATAATTCTATGTGTGACCATAGCATATAGTGTATAAGATCCTAAGTATGGGAATGGTGTCCTGGAATTATGAGCTTACAGACTGAGCAAATTTGTTTTCAGGCATATGAAGAATGCAGTGTACCCTGAAAATGATTTAGATAATAATGGTATCAGATCTAGCTCCAACACTTATGAGGGATGCTTAGTTCTGGGGGAATATCTGTTTTGTTTTCCCTTGCCTGGGAGCAATATACCAAGGATGCAGTAATTTAATCAACATATATTCATTAAGCACCTATAAAAAGCCAGGCACTATACTAAGTGGCAGAGAGAAAAAGATAGGGGGAAATAGTGTTCTTGCCTTCAAATGTCACCTTCTAATAGAAGATTTGACCTGTATGTAACTCTGCACATATAGAGTGATAGAAGATTATCATAGGGAAAAAAATGGAGGGAAAGGGCAAGAAATAACTCTTAAAGGTGATCTTGAAGTTTTGAAGGTTGAAGCAGGAAAATGAAGTTAACAAGCAGAGGTAAAGAGGCTCAAGCATAAGCAATGAATGGCCATTGCCAAAACATAAAAGTCAGAAAATGAAAAGTTCTGTGGGAAAAACAGCACCCAAGCCAGTTTAACTGGATGGTAAAGGGGAGTAAACTACAAAGAGACTAGGACCACTGGCTAAGAATGCTGCCTGAACAGAAGACAGACTCCTTGCCATAAACCTATGCTTATAAAACTCTGAAATTTGAATCAGACCAAATTATGATCAAGAAATAAAGAAATGATCAAGTGAAAATCTACAATAAATGAAATATTTCGTAACAGAATTTCTCACAAAATCATCTAAAGTCCATAAGCAATAAGAAAAGGGACTATGAGAAAAGTTAGCACCAGCACAAGCAAATTAAGTCAATTATAAAGGCCAGAAATTTGTATAATTGAAAATTCTAAATACAGAGGTAGCAAGAACAGAAGTTTCCAAGAAAAGATCCAGGAAAGTCAGAAATACACAGAGCAGCCAGAAATCACAAGAGAAAACTTCCAAAAAGTGGCAATGATCAAAGTGATCTGCAAGATAGAGTTCCGACCAGTCTAGTCCATACCCTTGTTCATCAAGGTCTCTAGCACTCTCTCCTTCTGAAGATTCAGTGCTCTGAACTTGAAAGATCCTAATGCTGGGAGGTGAAGGTCAGCACAAGAACCCAAGGGAACCAGGGCAATATCCATAAGAACAAACCATGCCAATCAAAAATGCAACAGAACAGAGGGTAGAGTTGGGCTCTAGCACAAAGGTCCAATTCAGGAACTAAGGTGTAAAAGATAAATTTTTTTAAAAAGACAAAAAAAAATCCCACCAACTAGAATGAAGAATCTTTGAAGATTGTAATATTGTCATTAGGAAGGAGTGATTCCAAATGAGTTAGCAGGAGGAGGAGGAAATTTCCTTAACGATTACATAAATATCTAGAACAAGTGAAGTAAGAGGGTTTTTTTCAACATGAAATTAGAGATCTGAAGAAAATAATTTAAAAAAAATAGAGAAATAAATGGTAAAATTTACCTAAGTATACCCTAAAAATTAGATAGACCAAACAGCAAGAAAAACCCAGTAAGAAAAGTGAGTATCAAAAAAAAAACAGAGGTGAGAGCAACTTTTACTACAAATGATAGACAATATACTATTTGGTGAAAGATCTAAGGATACAACCAAGAATCATTTACTCTGCAAAACTAAGTATAATCTTACAGATTTTTATAAAACTAAAATTTTAGTGGGATAAAGCATTTTAAATAGTTCTGATAAAAAGTCTAAAGTTAAAAAAATTTTTGAAATGTTTTCATAATACTCATCCAAAATCCAAAAATGTAAATTTAATTTAGCATTTATAAAGAGCTATCTGATGATATACTACTGACATTCTAATAAGAGGAGAAAAGTTTTCTTTTAAAACCTTAATGTCTTGAAAAAATATTGGAGGAGTTACATTAAAAAACTAAATCCTTTGGGAATAAATTTGGTTCTGTTCTGGGGGTTTGAATTGAAGAAAGAGAACACAAGGTAAAATGAATACACTTGTCTAGAAAATAAGGAGGATAATTTACTATTTCTCATAATTAGAGCAAGAGAGAAGAAAAATATACAGACGTAAAGGAAAAGGGTGGAGCAAGAATTAGATGAATCTCACTTATTTGAAATGGAAAATAAATATTAAACAAATATGCACATAATTTTGTGCAGAAATACAACAAATTCCACCCCCAAAAAGAGGAGGAAAGGAAAAAAGGAAAGAGAAGAGAAGGAAGGAAAAAAAGGAAGGAAAAAGAGAGGAAAGGACAAAGGAAAAGAGACAACTAGAATCTAAGGGGATGCTTTCTATTGTTTCTTAAACAGTTGGAGATAGATTGAATAAATTGTAGCATATTACATATATTATTACAGAATAAGAAATGGCAAATGGAGTTATTTCAGAGAATCTTGGTTATTAAAAACTAATTCAGAAAAAATGAAAAGAACTAAATGGATAATTTATATATGTGGAACGAAATTGTAAATAAAAACAATTTCAAAAGACTTAAGACCTCTAATTCAATTAGATGAACAGCCATGTCTCTAAAGGATCTAAAGTATGCTATTAACCTGATAGGTAACAACACAAATGCAGAAAGAGACACATTTATGAACTTAGAAACTCAGTGTATTCATTTTTAACTGTGTTTATTTATTACAAGGATTCTTTTTCCCTCTTTTTAATTATGGCGGTATGGAGAATGATGGAGAATTAGCAATGATGAGGCCAAAAAAGGAGCCATTGGAAATTTTGTTAAATGAACTGAAAAGAACAAAGGGAAGTTCCAAATCAAAGATAGACAAGAATGGAAGGTTTAAAAGCACTGTATGAAATTTATTATTTCCTTTTTCTTAAGCAATTAGTCCAAAATGAAGATTCAGTTTCACATAGTCAGTTTCTAGTATGAAGGTACATTATTGGTCCACTTATTTAGTCACTGAAAAAAAATTCAAGAACTTACATATGGCCCCAGAGAATCTCATAATCCTCAGAGAAAATTTATTCTTGTTCTTACCTTCATCTCTTTCATTTTTTAAATAAAAAAAGAACTTGAATTAGAAGTCCTAGGTTGCAGTATAAACTATGAAACTTATGTATGACTGTGGTAAATCATATGATCAAGGATATTTACATAAATATTTAACAATCGGATTTTTGGGGGAGGGATTTAAATTTAATTTCCATTATATCTTCATAGACTGAGAAATTAAGTAACGCAACAAGATACCAATCTTATTTGTTAATAAAACAGAATATTTAATCTTTTTGCTCTCACTTAGTGCCCCCACAATTAATTAGCTTGCAATCAGAATTTTCCCTGTTCTTGCTTTATTTTCTTCTATCATATCCTGTCCTTCCCAGTCTTCACTATTCTGTGACAATCAATAGCAGACTTTAACTCCACCTACACAATTGAAGAGGAGGGGTTTGTATAGAGGAAAATAAGAGTGTTCTCTGCTCAACCAGAAAACTAAAGAACATAGGGGTGTGAGGCAGGATGCCAATGTGCATGTGTATGGGAATTCACCAAATTTGAGAGGCATCCAGCTGGGACTAATACTCACTCTTTGTCGCCTGGAAACCACTTGGGGTAGGGACCAAGCATGGTAAAAACTGAATTTGACAATGTAGGAAGAGGTTGATATAGCTTTGAAGTCAAGTCCCTGCAGGGAAACCTGTCATCAAAGAGAGAAAGGCCAGAAAGTGAGCAATAAGAGAACAAAGAAAAAATAAAAATTACTAAAATCATCAAAGAGTAATCTCATGGGGAAAGGGGAATATTTTATAACAGATGATGGGGCCTTATAATGGATATGATATTGAGGGCTCCTCTCAGAGAATGCTGTGCCTCCATAGATAATATTCTTCCTCAAGAGAAAGGAAATCTGAGCTATTAGGACAAACCAGTAAGCAGAATGATAGGCAGTCATGGAGCAGAAAGGAGATTTCATGGCAAATGGGGAAAAGAATGATAGTGAAAAGGGAATAGGACTAGAATTGGAACACATAATGAAACAAAGAAAAATTTTGTTGGCCAATCATTCTATGCTCATTACTTTTATTATGGATTGAACTTTCTCAGAGTTCAGAAGGACTGAAGGGAAAAGATCTACAAAAGCAAAAGCAAAAGCAAAAAAAAAAGATTAGAATAAGGAACTTAAATGTGACATTTTAGAAGCCTTAATTCCATGAAGAATACAAAGAGGCTAAAGAAGGAATAAATTATAGTAACCATGATTCAAAGAACAAAAGAATAGAGAAAATTGGAATAGAGAGAATAAGAATAGAATAGAATAGAGAGAAAGGAAGAAAATTAATGAAGAGAAGAAGGGAATAGGTTAGACTAGAGGATCTCTAAAGCCCCTCATTATGAAATTATTTTACTTATCAATTCTTTGGAAGATACAATTATGCAATTATGGTGTAAGATTAACATAGGTTCAGAATTCACATTCATCTGGAATAGTCTTAAAGAGAATGGGTGTAAGTTTATTACTGCTCAGAATCTCAATTTAAACAAAGTATGAGAAAAGAGGAAACATAGCATAAAAGTAATGCTCAATTAACAAATACCATGATCACCAAAACAATAGAAAAAACAGACAACAGACAACAGACAACAAACATCATCATCACTATGAGGAAGCATCAACATCTGAATCCCAACAGTTGGGAGAATCTGACAGCTATCCAAAACCTCAGGTGGGAAGCTTTGTTAGGCAAGTGATATCAAACCTCCTGAGTTTTCAAAGTTCCTTTCCACTAAGAGATTTTTATAGGCTGAGAACAAAGAAGGCACTATACTAAATATTCTCATTTAATAAGTGACCTTTGAGGCAGAATTGCCCCCCTCAAGAACAGGGATGTTCTATCACAAGATGTCTATTAAAGAGAATATTTGTTTATTGCTTTAGGAGGTTTATGCTTACTCCAGGAACTGGCCAGGTTTCATGGGTAAACATAGGCCTTCCATAAAAGATGTTCATTAATCAAGGCACCAGGAAGATGGCCAATCTTCCTAATGATTCCTGAGATCTATTAGATAACTTGGAGCACATTCCAAAATTCTCAGCAAACAAATTTACACAAAGGCATGCCCAAGACTTACTGAGATTCCTCACTAGGATTCCCCACAGAGGACTCATAAGTTGGCCAACAAAATCAAAGACCAAAAAGTTCTCAACTAATGAAGCCAAAAATCAGATTTAGCTGGCAAAAATGGAAATTACTTTGCTTGGACTCAACAATTAACTACATAACTGTAGAATAGTAGAGATCCCCCTTATAAGAATTTCATATTAAAATTCATCAAGTTTCAGGCGAGTACTTCTTGCTTAAGTGAATGAGTTTTCATTACTTGATCATTTGCTCAGTTTGTTTGCATTTTAGTTATATATTTATTGATATTCTAATTATATGCATATGTGTATTTGTATATGTATTATATTAAATTATTGTACATATGTGTACATAATAAGAACAATTTATAGTTCTTATTTTACTCATTTTTGTTTTTATTCATTTGTTTGAAACTAAATCTGTTTCATCCAGGATAGAAACACAGCAGACACAGATTCCACAATACTGATCAGCAAAGAATCTTTGACTTGCTCCATTTTTCCAGTCTTGGCCAGTTTGCCACTCCTTAGACAGCCTAGAAACCCTCCACTCTCAGAAACTTATCATATTGATGCCAGACTCAGTTTGGACACCTAATTGGGAAGCTGTCTGGCAGGCAGCTCAGAAATCTCCAGGTCAAGCTGTTCAACAGCCTCAGACTCCCCAGCAGCAGGGGCTTTTGGCCTGCACCTCCATGCCTATTCAGATTATGCAATTCTTTTTATGTTTCTCTTAATGTCTCATATCTGTCATTTCTTACCACACAGTAATATTCCACTATCTTCATGTACTGTGCTATTACCAAAAAATGAATGTTGACATGAATATTACAATATATAATGAATCTTTGTTTTAAGCTTCCTTTTGTGTTTTATTCCTAGGAATGATACAAAGAGTGTGAAAAGTTTAATCTCTTTTTACCACATGATCACAGAGTGAAACCTAAAATGATCAAACCATTTCATAGGTCCAACAGTACATAAGTGTGCCTGTTTTACCCCAGTCTCTCTGACATCATTTACCGTTCCCATTTCTTTATCACTTTCACCAAATAGTAGGACAATATACAAAGACTATTAAGGGAAGTGCTCTTGGGATCTTTTTCATGAATAACCAATAGGTTGCCTGACAAGATGAACAAAACTAAAGAAATAGACAATTTTGCTTGAGGAAGAGATATTTATTAGTGAATAGTACATGAATTATGAAAAATTCTTACTTCAGTTCAAACATATGAATGCATCAAAATCATTCCTATATTGTATAAATAGAACTCTGCAATAATACTAAAATGTATGATATACATATCTTCCTGAATGGAAGATGTCAATGGGCTACCAATGGTTACCTTCCCTTTAGGGAACTTTCCAGGAAGTCATAAGAATAATCAAAACACAAACAGAAAAATCAAGCTACAGTTTGCTATCATTCCTTCTAAAAGAGAAAGTGCAAAAAGAAAATATTGTTTTTCAGAACCTGTCAGGTAGGTGGTGCCATAGTTCACAGAGTTCTGGATATGGAGTCAGGAAGAACTGAGTTCAAATTAGGTCTCAGATACTAACTTAAGTGATTCTGGGAAAGTCATTTACCTTTGTTTGCCATTAGTTTTCTCATTTATAAAAAAGGACTAATAACAGTATCTTCCTCCCAGACTTTTTGCAAAGATCAAATGAGATAATTATAAAGCACTTAATATACTACTTAATACATAATAATCACCACATAAATACATAGTAATGATGACATGTTATATAGTATAATAAATGTCATGTAATATATAAGTAAATATTATAAATAAATATAAATGATATAATATAATAAATAAAAATAACTATATAAATCACTATGTAAATATTATATAATATATAAATATTAGCTATTATTGTCACTAATCTCTGAGTAAGAAAGTACCCTCAGAGGCCATCTGATTCAACTCACATCCAAGTAATTTACACTGATTACATGAACAAAAATTTCCTTTATAATATTCCAACCAGTTGGCATTTACCTTTTTTTCTTGAAGATCTCTAATGAGAACCCATAATGTTCCAGAATAATCTATCCCATTTTATATATCTCTAATTATTAAGAAGTTGTTTTATTGTACAGGGTATCTCAAAAGCTTTAGGCCTTAATAATTTAAAAATTGAGCTAAGATAGTTGAGACAGTATTGATTTAATGTAAATTTTCCTTTTTGCAAGTTTTACCCATTTCTCTCAGTTGTACACTAAGGACCAAAGGAAAATAAGGCTGATTCCTTTTCCCTATGGGCCAGAACTTAAATGGCAATTTATACTCCAACTCTACTAAATCATTTTTTTCTGTAGGCTAGACATTCTCAGTTCTTTTGATTGCTCTGTAAGAGGCTTGATGCTGGGGTCTTTTATTATTCTACTTGTCTTCTTGTCTACTACCCTCTTCCACTCCCTATCAACAACCCTCCTTCCCAACAGGAAGAAAAGATCAAGAACAAAGTTAAAAAGACTTTTTCTCACTACCAAGAACAGAAAGAAGAGAGAAGAAAATAAACTAAGAGATCTGAGTCTTAAGTCCTATTGATGAGTTCCAGTAAAATCAAACCCCATGCTAAGGTCCTTTGAGAATTAGAGAAATTATTGAATCTCCTTCAGTTTAAAAGTCATTCTACTAATTTTGAAACAAATGACCCTTTTCAAAGGGCAAGGCACTTTTGAATCAATGAAGGTCTAAATAAACAGAAAGCCATCTCCTCAAACGATTACATATAGCATTTTAAAGATCAATTTCTTGACACTTATTGTTGGAGCTAGAACCAAGTATAGGATAGTTGATCCCTCATTTTAAAGGGACAAGGTAACCACTGAATATTATCTCTTGCCAGTAATGATTAAACAGGCAAGTTCATAGTAGCCAAATACTTCTAAAAGAGATTTCTACATGAGACAAAAGACCAGGATGGCTGATCTATACAGTACTTTCCAACTATATGATTTTTGAAAGTTTGTGGTTCCTGTATGGATACTGATAAATAAATCTTCAATTATATAAGATAGAGATAGTAGCCAAAGCTAGAAAATAAAATAGTCATCTCATCTGCAAATAAGGGATCATAATAGGTTGAATATTCTACTTTTACTTTAGGCCAATTAAACGCTGAAACTATTTACCCAGGAAGGCATACATGATCTTTCCTTGAAAATTATAAAGATTAAATTAGGCCATCACTTAAAGGAATTCATTTTAATAACTGCATATTAAGAATGAAAAGGAAACCAGACATATGTCCTTGAAGTCTATCCTAGCTTTATTTTCTATGATTCTAGTATTTTTATTCCAGTGAATAATCCATTAAGACATACCCATTGGCTGTTAGCATAACTTTAATTCAGGCATGTGCATTGAAATTCAAAAGAATTGCTCATGGAGCTTAGTTACTGTGGAAGGAAGGAAACTCAAATTAAACTGTCTTGCAAGAAGAAATTAATATGCACATCTAATTGGTTCTATTGTTTGTTTGTTTTTTACATAGAATGCTGACAATTATGCTCTGTGTCTATAAAATATGAAAAATGTTACCTTTGTTTTTTAAATGATTGTGTTCAGTGTGGAAAAAATGATTTCAATATTGTAAAGGTTATGACTCAAGCCAAAAAAATTCATGAAATGTGTAGGATTATGGATACATACAAAATGGACATGTCAATACACTTGTGGAAGCATATTTTTCAAGTTACTGATATCTTTCCCCCCTTATCCCCCACATTACTAATTACTTCCTAGCTCCACATTGGCAAAACAGTTAGCTGTTTGCTTTTCCCAGTGGGGGTTGAGGAGAGATGCTTTTTTTTTTCCTTCTCCCTATGGAAAATTGTCTGCATTGTACTGCAATGCTGAGCAAGTTTATTCTTAGCGGCACGTCTCCTCAGACGTTTTATGGCAGCATAGGGAATATGAAATGTATGATTAATAAATAATTATGGCTGCATGTCCAATTTCCAGCCTTCATTCAGAATCCTGGGGATGTGAGGACTGTCATGGAAGCGGTAGTGACAATAGTATATTTATTCATTTTAATTTCAAATGGAACAAAAGATTTTAAATACAAATATTTACATATTCCAAACATATTTTACACACAGAATCATTTCAACCGGTACCAAAACACAACCACCTCCAGGGTGAAATCCAATAAAGATTTAGCAGCATGAAACCACAGTAAGCAACAATTTAGGACAGAAGGTAAAGAACATTGTCTACATAGAGTAGTTGAAATTAGAGAAGGAATTTTTAATTAGGTAAAATATAATTACTCAGCTGGAATTTGTCCACGTTAGAAGTCCATTCTTTTTTTGTTGTTGTTGCAGGAAGTGCTACGGGAAATTCCATTAAACAAATATAGTAAAAATATGACTGTCTATTGCTATATCTACTTATATTTCTCCCTAACATTATAATATAGCACAAATCTTATTGACTACTCCAGTTATACATTTAAATTTATAACAATAATAATAATAAACTAATATCTATAGTATATTGTGCTATCTCATTTGATGTAATTTTATTTCTTTCCCTCTATTTTCACTACTAACCTCCCGGACTTCCATTAAGTTTCAACAAAAATCCTACCTCCTACAGGAAGTCTTCTCCAATCCCTCTTAATTTCATTTTCTTTGGTCCATTTATTGATTTCCTATTTATTGTGTTTATAGCTTCCTTGTATATAATTCTTTGCATGTTGTTTCTCCCATTAAATTGTAACCTCCATGAAGGGACTTTTTTACTTTTTTGTATCTCTGGTGTAATTAGTAGCCTGGCTCATAGTGGGCACATAATAAATGCTTATTAAATTGAATTGGTCCTCACAAATACTTAGTGAAATAGGCTTTATTGCTATCATCATTTTACAGATGAATAAATTTAGGATGGGAATAAGTGCCTTGCCCTGATTCTCACAACTATTTATCAAATTTTGAGGCAGAATTTTAATTAGGTTCTTCTTGATTCCAATTACAACTCCATCATATGAAGGTACCATAAACTGATCTTGGTATTGGATGAGAATATGCAATGAAAAAGTTTTATTTGGCCTATGGGTTGTTTTGTTATATAGCAATCAGGAAAAAAGAATAAGAAGTTCAGACCCAATATTATTTCAATTTATTTTGATGTTTCTTATACTCTAGTTTGCTTAGCTCTAAAATGGCAATGGATATCAAAATTTAGGTGGGGTAGTACTCTCATTGTACCATGAACTAATCAGACTTGGATGGAGTTCTGGGAATTTTAAGAGGGACATAAACAAATGATAAGAAAAAGATGAGCAGAAGGTGAGAGATCAAGAAGCCAGACCATATAAGGAAAGGTTAAAGGAACATGGGAAAGTTAATATGGAAAATGGAAACCTTGGAAGAAAGCCAATATCTTCAAAAATGTGAAGGATTCTAGTGCAGGAAAAAAAAAAGGCTTCTTTTGAGTATCTTAAGAATGCAGTTCTAAAACTAATGGACAAATATCATAAGAGAGCTGGTTTGAATTCAATACAAAAAATAAAATCTTAGCAATGCTGTTTGAAAATTGAGTATTTTCATGGAAATGTATTTTGCATGACTACCCCTATAACCTATGTCAAATTGTTTGCCTTCTTAAGGGGGGAAAGAGAGAGAGAATATGGAAGTCAACATTATAAATAAACAAATAAATCGGAAGTGTTAAAAGTTGTCCTTACACATAATTGGAAAAAAATATTAAAAAAATAAAATAAAATTGAGTATTTGTCCTAAGCAGTCTCTCTCCCTTCTCCAATCCATCTTCACACAATTGGCAAAGTGTTCAGAAATACTAAAGCACAAATTTGGCCCTGTCAGTCCCTTTTTTATATCAAGAATTAAATAGAAAATCCACTACTTGATAATTAAATCTTTTCATAACCTGGTTCCAATCTACCTTCTCAGATTTATTACACATCGCTTTCCTTCCCTTACCTATGCTCTAAAAAAGCATTTTTTTCTCTTTTGCACCTCTGAACTCTCCCAAGATATCTTGGGGTTTACAGGCTGGATTTCTTTCTTAAGGATCAAGCCTTAAATTAAAAACAATCTGATTCCAATTGGCCACCAATAGGTCTTAAATCAAGCTTTATTTGTTCATTGTTTGGGTCCTGATTGACTCAGATTGAATATACATAGCAATCATTTCTGCTTTGGCCAGAAATTCTGAGATCTTCCCCTCCCAAATTCATTCATTCATTCATTCATTTAGATTTCTGGGGGACTAGGTAAAAAGGAGATTCTTTGCCTCAATTGCTACTTAGTCTTGAATATGTATGACCTCACCCAAACTGAGAACTATTGAAGGCCTTAGTTTAAAAAGGCCTCCCATTTCATCCAAGGCCATCTCCAGTCATCTTGAACTCTATCTTGCCACTGGACCCAGATGGCTCTGGAGGGGAAAGTGAGGCAGCCCTCCCTCACTTAAATCCAATTCACTTGCATGTTATGGTGTCACCTCCCTTCCCTCTCTTGCATATGCTATAATCCTTGCCTAGAAAGCATTTCCTCTTCACTTCCATCTCTTAATCCCTGGCTTCTGTCACAGTTTAGTTCAACTGTCACTTCTGATTTGAGAATTTCCATCATCATTCAAAATTCTAGGATCTCCTCATAAAATTATATTCTTAATTGAGGGGGGATTTTATCTTGCATATATTTCAGGAGAGAGAAAGAGACAAAAAGAGAGAGAGAGAGACAGAGAGACACAGAGACAGAGACAGAAAGAGAGAGAGACAGTAAGAGAAAGAAACAGAGAGAGAGAGGAGGGAGGGAATGAAGGAGAGCAGGAGGAGAGAGAGGAAGGGGAGGGAGGGAGGGTGAGGAGGAAGGGAGAGAAAGTCAGGGACCCATTTCATTTTTGTCTTTGAATTTCTGGCTTTGATCACAGTGACTATGTTCATAACCCTAACTCAAGTATCATCTACTAAGAGAAATCTTTCTTGATCCTTAGCAGTTAACGTCCTCTAAAAAATTAAAACAAAATAATACTACCTTGTATCTCTTTGTATATATCTTTTGCAATATATATATATATATATATATATATTATGTGTATGAATGTTGTCTCTTCCAATAGAACGTAAGCTCTTTGAGAAAAAGGATTGTTTCTTTTTTGTATTTATATCCCCAGCATCTAGGACATGTCTGACATTTTAAGCATTTAATAAATGTTTGATTGATTAATAAGGAAGTCCCTATTTTTGGAAGGATTCAAGCAAAGACTAGACCAGCAGTTGTCAGGTAAATCATAGACAATATTCATGACAATACAATATTCAATCACTGGGCAGTGATTGCACAGAGCAATTTCTAAAGTCCTCAAATTCTAAAAGTCTATAATGATATATTTCTTTAAACCTTCAATAATTTTTGATTTCCTTGTTATGGATAAGCTCTCCACTGATGCTACTCACAGCTTCTATGAAGTTTACTGGATGATTTCCCTGAGTTCCTTTGATGAAAAAATACTTAGCAAATGATAGATACACTTGCTAATGGTGTAATGGAGAGAGCACTAGGGCTGGAATTTGGAAGAATGAGTTCAAATGTGGCCTCGGACACTTAATAGCTGTGTGACTGGGCAAGTTATTTAACTTTTTCTCTTAGCTTCAGTTTTTTTTTTTTTAGTTGTAAAAGGAGGATAACAACAGTCATAAAGTTGTTGTAAAGACTAAGTGAAATAATATTTGTAAAGTGCTTAGCATTGGACCTGGTACATAGTAGGTGCAATTTAAATGTTAGCAGTGGTAATGATGGCAAACTTCTATGAACTTAGGATGAGAGATTAGAAAACAGGCATGAAATCAAGGACTTTCATTCTCAGTAGGCTTTGGCAGAGTTTATGTTCCAGCAATTAACAGAACCTGCCATATAGTATGTGCTTTACAAATTCTTATTGAATTACTATTCCAGTCATACAGCTTGGAGAAATCATTCATTTTCAAGCCATACTCAGCAACTGAAGTAATGTTTTAAGGGTGGATGGCATTATTTTCAAAGATAATGTAGAAGTTGATGAAAAAAAAAAAGTTGATCTTTCTTCTAGTTAAGAGCAAGCAGTTCCCTTGCACAGCACCAAAGCCACCCTACCTGATAAACAGAATAGTTAGTCCTTTGTCTCTCTGTTAATGATATTAAAAGGAGGGTTAGTTGGAAGTTCTCATTCACAATGCTGATCATCCCAACCTAGACCTTGTACTTTGTACTTTTGCATTATGAAGAAATAATAGCAATTGTTTTCAACTGGTTGTGTTTTGGGTTTTGGTTTTGGTTTGTTTTTGTGGGTTTTTTTGTTTTTTTGTTTTTTTCAGGATGGATCTTTTGGGTAGCCTTTGAAACCTATAAACCTTGTCTCAAAATAATATTTTTACATTCATGAAATAAAATGCATAGGATTACAAGGGAAACCAATTACAATAAAAGGCACATATGTGCATAAGTGTATTTGTCTATATGTGTATATGTATATGTTCATATATATATACGTATATATATGAACCCTCAGATAAAATAATATCCAGTAATAGAGGAGTTTTCATCATATCTGGGTACTAGGACTGCAGAATAAAGCTCTTGTATGGGGAGATTTTTGATAAAAAGAGAAATTATTATATTGGTAGCATATGTGCCAATAGATAAATATGCATGTGATACTTCTGCTTGCTTATTAAATGTTTAATAGCTCATAGACATATATTATGGCTATATAAAATAAATAATACTGAGTTTTGTTATACTTTATTTGGAAGCTGTGTTGGTTTTTTGGATCTGTTTTTGTTTGCTTTGTTTTTCTACTATATCCTAGTGCTTTGTTGCAAGATACTTCTGGAGATAACAGTCACCTGCAGGGTTACATGTCTATCTATGGTTTATGATCAATTTTCCAATCCAGCCAGAGGTTTAGCTAGCCCTCTGCTTTATACATTCTCAACCAATGGAAATGCCCAAGCATCCAGAAGGTATTCAGAAGATATAGATGGAGATAATGCCAGTAATATTATTCTTTCAATTCAAAGGGATACCCTCAAGTAATAGGATACTCTCAACTGGTTGTTTAGTATCCAAAAGTCTGGAGATATAGCTCTAAGTGAGTGACAAAAAAATGCCTAGCCCAAAATGAATCTTCTAAAGAAGGGGTTCTTCAGAAGGTCAAGGATTTCAAGGGGATTAATGAAAAAAAAGGCAGATGAAGATGGCCTTGCTGTACCAGATCTAAAACTATATTATAAAGCAGCAGTCATCAAAACCATTTGATACTGGCTAAGAAATAGAGCAGTCGATCAGTGGCATAGAATAGGTTATCAGGACAATCTAGGCAATAACTCTAACAATTTAGTGTTTGATAAACCCAAAGACCCCAGCTTTTGGGATAAGTACTCGCTATTCAGCAAAAACTGCTGGGAAAATTGGAAACTAGTGTGGATGAAATTAGGGCTTGACCCATACCTAACACAACATACCAAGATAAGATCTAAATGGGTTCATGATATAAAGAGTGATACTATAAGCAAATTAGAGGAACGTAATATAGTTTACCTCTCAGACCTTTGGAGATGGAATAAATTTATGTCCAAAGAAGATCTGGAACTCCTAATTGAACACCAGATAGATAATTTTGATTATATTAAGTTAAAAAGTTTCTGTACAAACAAAACTAATGCAGACAAGATTAGGAGGGAAGCATCAAATTGGGAAATCATCTTTATATTTAATGGTTCTGATAAAGGCCTCATTTCTAAAATACATAGAGAATTGTCTCATATATATGAGAATTCAAGCCACTCTTCAATAGATAAGTAGTCAAGGGATATGAACAGACAATTTTCAGATGATGAAATTAAAACCATCTCTAGTCATATGAAAAGTTGCTCCAAATCACTATTGATCAGAGAAATGCAAATTAAGACAACTATGAGATACCACCACACACCTATGAGATTGGCTAAGGTGACAGGAAAAGAAAATGATGAATGTTGGAGGGGATGTGGGAAAACTGGGACACTGATACATTGTTGGTGGGACTGTGAACGGATCTAACCATTCTGGAGAATAATTTGGAGCTATGCTCAAAAAGTTATCAAACTGTGCATACCCTTTGACCCAGCAGTGTTTCTACTGGGCCTATATCCCAAAGAGATCTTAGAGGAGGGAAAGGGACCCTCATGTGCAAGAATGTTTGTGGCAGCCCTTTCTGTAGTGCCTAGAAACTGGAAACTGAATGGATGCCCATCAATTGGAGAGTGGCTGAATAAATTATGGCATATGAATGTTATGGAATATTATTGCTCTGTAAGAAACGACCAGCAGGACGATTTCAGAGAGGTCTGGAAAGACTTGCATGAACTGATGCTGAGTGAAACAAGCAGAACCAGGAGATCATTATACACGGCAACAACAATATTACATAATGATCAATTCTGATGGACATGGCTCTCTGCAACAAAGAATTGTCTCAAACCAGTTCCAATTGTTCCCTGAAGAAAACCATATACACCCAGAGAGAGGGACATGAAATATGGACCACAACATAACATTTTCATGATCTCTATTGATGTTTGCTTCCATTGTGTTGCCTTTCTCTGATTTTCTTTTTTTTTTCTTGTAGATAGGATTTTTCTTGCACAACTTGTCAAGTATTTCAACATTATTAACATGTAGTGGACTTCCTGCCATCTAGGGGAGGGGAGGGGAGTGGGGGTAAAATTTGTAATGGAAAGCTTTGTAAAGATCAATGTTGGGGAACTACCCATACATATGTTATACAATTAAAAAGCTTTAATAAAAAATAAATAAATAAATAAGGAAAAAAAAAGAAAATTTACAAGGTTAGGCAAAAAAAATAATAAAAGGACAATTTATTTGTTGCCAACACTTCAAAATAAAATGCTTTTTAACCCCCCCAAAAAAATAAAGTAGGGGTTCTTGACTCTGTGTGTGTATGTGTGTAATGAATCTTTTTTGTAGTCTGGACCTTTTCTCAGAATAATAGTTTTTAAAATATACAATCATGATAACCAACATTTATATCTTGATTTAAGATTTCCAAAGTACTTTAGGTTTCACTTTTAATCCTTACAACAAACTTGTGAGTTAGGTGCCATTATCCCCATTTTACCAATGTGGAAAATCAAGCTGTAACAACTAAAAAGACTTATCCAAATTTTTTAACTCTATCCTTTCTGACTTCAAATTCAGCACTCTACTCCCTGTGCCAACCAAGCTGCCTATAAAATAAAATGGACAAAATTATAAAGAAAATTATTTATGTTTGGTTATCAAACTGGATTTTTTTTTAAGTTCATGGACTTCAGGTTAAGAATCTCTTCTCTAAAGTAGCAAGCCCAAAGACTGTAGCTAGCACGTGCACTTTGTGTAGACATCTACAAGCCAGAAGTTCTGACCTCTTGGGAAAATCCAAAAGTCCATTAATGGAGAAAGGAAGGAAGTTAGTCATGTCTTATCCTAATTGAGGACAGGCAGCTATGGGCACATTTCCTTGATGTGTGCCAAATTAAAGTAAACCAAATGCTGAAACTGAAGACGACTTTTTTTTTTTTTCACAGAAATACAGAATCTGGAGGTGTGAAAGGGCTGATATCTCCTGCTCACCTTTACAAAGGCTGAGCATTGCACCTGTTCATTTCTGTAGTCTAATAGCTTCTTGTCAGCCCAATATCCCAGCTGCATTTCTTTGTGTCCAGAAGGCTTTTTCACTTTTCCAAGAGTCCTCTTTTAAAATTCAAATACCCCCTGGGAGGTGTTAAGCCTCTCCAGCAAATACTTTAGCTTACAACCAACTGAAAGCATGATCTTGCAGTTGTCAATCACAGGACAGATAGGCTAGAGATAAGCTCCTGGGAGGGGTAGGAGAAAGGGTCTTCCGGAACAGGAGAGAGAAAGAAAGAGAAAGGGAATTCAAAGGACAGAAGGAAAGACAGTAAAGAAATTTTGTGTACTTTGGAATTTTTCTTTGATTGGTTCTTCCTGGAGGACAAAAAAGATCCTCCCTCTCTTCCTCTTACAATATGTCCTTTTGCTTACCTCTGCTCATTGTGAGTAATATTCATCAGCAGTCTGATGGAGTATAAGGAAAGAAAACTGGTTCTGTGTCTGATACTTCCTGGCTGCTTGGAAAGCCCTTTGACTTCACAGAACTTCAAATTTCTCATCTGTAAAATGGGCATAATAACACATGAACTATCTAACTCACAAGGTAATTAGTGAAGGGAAAAATCTGAAATCCCAAACTATTAGAGATTTTTATCAGTCCTAGCACTTCTATGTATAACAATGAACAGAGAAAACAAACTGACATAGGAAAAAAATGACTTTTCATCAGCACAGGAGCTTGAAGCAGGTAGTCCACTGCTGAGACCTTGATCTCAGTCATAGAGGAGTAATCAGATAATAATAAAACTGAAAAGTAAGAATCGTCTATGTCTCTATCTATACCCATTCTCTGAGGATAGATTTTCTTTTGGCCAAAGGAGATAAAGCTAGTGCCAATGGGAATTCAGACAACCCCTAATTAAAACTCCATGGACTAAGACCCCTCCAGAGTGGAAAGACTACTCTAGTCATCCAGGCCCATGTGCATAATTCAGGCCTCTGAATACAATCCAGGTTATTCCTGCTGAATTTGCATGGCTAATGGCATTCCTATCCTCTTGGCTTTTTTGGACCCAATTATGGCCTTCCAACCTTAAATCTGCCTGTCTGGCAATCACCTCTGCCTCAGCTCTCCCCATCCAACCTCTCCCATCTGGCCTGCCCGTTCTAACACAGAACCCTTTCTGTGTTCTTGCCAGAACTCCTGCAGAGGCCCACCTGACTAGCCTACAGCCCATTCTCACTTTAGATTCCTCAAATTTAACTCTTGCCTTCCTAAATTCCTGACCCAAATCTACTCCAGTTGTCTGCCCTGAGTAGCTGAAAACAAATGAGTCTTCCAATCTCTGACCATCTATTCCCAACATCTGCTTGCTTGACCTTGACAGGTCCATGTTTCCAACACAATATGTACCCTTTCCAAATGTAACTCACATTATCCATTTACTTTTAATAATTCTCAGCAAGAAGATTCCTCCAAGAAACATGAATGGAAAATTTTGCCTGACTGGGATTATAAAAGCTAAGAAGGACCATCTATTTCTCACTTCAAACCCACAACTTGAGAGAAGACAATCAAAAGGATAGAATCACCTTGAGATGGATAGAATTATTATAACTAGTGGCAGAGTAAAGGCTGAGCATTTCAATTTTTATTTTGCTTCTGTTTTCACGGCTAAGAAAAATTACTTTGAATTAAAAAAGATAGAATAAAAGTAACTAATATGGATTTGATACCCAACATTAATAAGGAGATTATGAGACTATGGAGATAGCCTTAATGAATTCAAACAACTTGGCTCAGATGAATATTTCCATAGGTACTGAAAAAACTGATAGGTAGAATTCTAACTGGAATCACAACTGCAAACCTACTGTTTGAAAGATCATGGAGAATATTAAAGAGATCATAAGATTAGATAAGACTGAATGTGTCTATTTTCAGAAAACGGAAAAGAGTAGAACCTAAAAACTATTAAGACAACAAACCTGATATATTACTAGAAAAAAAAATTCTAGAATGTTTCATTAAAAGATGTTTTGCTAATAGGTAAAGAAAAAGGATGTGATCATAGAGTCCAGATTTCATCAAAATCAAATCATGGCAAACTACCCTGATATATCAATTAGTGAAACTAGCAGACTAGGGGAATATTATATAATTTACCTGAATTTTAACTTTTTAGATAAAGCTATTCCTGCCGTTTTTGTGAATAGTATATAGAACTGTGGGCTGCAATAGTGCAACTAGAACTGGAACTAGTTGAATGGACTAGGTGAGTAATGATAAAATTAGAGCTTGGAAAAAGGTCTCAAATCAACATCCAAAAATATATGCTAATCCTTGAATTGTTTGCTTCTCTTAGACTAGTCTTCTAGACACAAAGAAATGAAGCTAGGATATTGGATTGACCAGAGGCTATTAGCAGATACAATCATTGCTCAGAGAGCGTGGCTTCATGTTTCCTATTTCCCCCAAATGAAACTCAAGATGAAAATCCTCAGTCTCATCTCACACATGTAAATCCCACAATAGGGATATTATTTAATTTCATTCTTTCATTTCTTATTCTGAGATAAAAATTGCCTTCTAATTCCTGCTTTTAATTATTTTATTCTGCTCTATGGTAGTACCCCCCAATTCTTGAAAAAATAAAGAAATTACTATTTCTGTTCACCTCCAGGTTGGATGGGAGCTATATCCAACTTCCTTAAATGTCTTACCTCTAATTATCCCATTCATGATTCCCACTTTGTTGACATTTTCAAAAAAAATACTTATTAGTGACCACGCAATTGAATTTAGGAACTATTCATTCAACTCTTCATCTTTTCCTTTTCTTCATTCTTTAGTCTCCTTAATTCTTTAGTGCTTTATAATCTTTTTGTCCTTTCAACATCCCTCTTTATTCTTTCTTTTGCACCTCAATTTTTTTAACAAATAGCCTATAAACATGAGATAATTCACTTCATTATTTATTCTTCTCTTGTTACTTGTACTCGTTTGCTTTTCTTATACTTCTTTGAGATGTTAATAAATATAATGTCCTACTAAACTCTAGTGTTATGGGGTGAGTTTTGTCTTATTTTCTTTTTTTTCACCAAGAATAACTCACATTATTCTTTTTATCTAAGATCTGGTTTTTTTATTCATGGTTATTCTCAGCTTTGCATGATAAGCTATTTTGAGTTGCATCTTGAATTCCTTTAATTTGGGAGACATCCTATTCCATTCTCTATCTAATTGCTTTGGACTAATTCCAGGTCATTCAGATTGTTGAGTCTTCAAACTAAAAATTCCTGATTACATAGAGACATTATTATTGGGAGAAGAAAGGTAAAATGTAAGAAATCACTTAGATGAGGAAAGGGGAGACAAAAGACAGAAAAAATTAAAGATATATCCTTTCCCATTTCAGAGGTAAACAGAAAATGGATAGTAATTAATTTACTCTCTTAATAAGTGAGAAATTTTGTTAGAGTTGTTCAACTTTCAGCATTCAACAATTACTTATTAATCACTTGGCAGTTCAGCTCTATACTAGATGAGCAGTTATCTGATACAGCAGATTGAATACCAAGTTTAGAATCAAGAAAACCCATCTTCCTGAATTAAAATCTGGCCTTAGACACTTGGCTATGTGACTCTAAACAAGTCACTTTACCCTGTTTTCCTCAGTTTTTTCATCTATAAATAACCTAGAGAAAGAAATGGGAAACCACTCCAGCAACTTTACCAAAAAAAGGAGTCAAAAAGAGTCGGACATGAACGGAAATGACTGAACAATAATAAATGCACCATGTACAATTTTAGATGTTGGGTATACATAGGCAAAAAAAAAGAAAAGAAAGAAAGGAACAGTTTCTGTATTCAAAGAGACATATCATAAGAGGAAAACATGATGCAAACAAAAATAAATAAATAAATACAAGTTAAATGAAAAGGAGGGTGAAGATGAAATCAACAGTGTAAAATGTTGCAGAGAGATCAAGAAAGGAAGAAAATAAGAAAAAATCATGAGATTTAGCAACTATAAAATAATATAAGATCCTGTAAAAAATTTCTCTTCAGGTCAGAAATTAAATTTCAAAGGGTTAAGAAGCAAATAGTATGTGAGAAAGTGAAGGCAATAGGTATAAATAGCTTTTCCTAAAAGAATAACTATAAAAGGAAAGTGATATATGAGATACCTTGAGAGGAGATTGGATCAAGCCAGGTTGGATTTTACTTTACTTTAGTATTTGTTTTTGTTGCTATTTTAAAATGGTAAAATTTGAGCACATTTGTAAGTAGTTTTGAAGGAACAAGTAATAAAAAGAAACTGACCTGTGAGTCGTCTGAAGATTTTCTTTTCTATCAGGGATTCTTGGTTCATTTTCCATCATAATATAAAATTTGTTCAATGTGCTATATAACCCTTATTCATTTTTCTTTCTGTCTTTATGAATTATATTGTTGGTTTATCTATTTGATAGTAAGGGTTATTCCTAGCCTTTATGTCTTGGTCTTTTGGTTTTTCAACCTTTCCTATTATTCCTTCATAGCTTTCCTTTGGTCTTCCACTGATAGGTAGACTACCAAAGTTAGGTGTTCTCAACTTTTTTCACTACAATGAATAAGGAGAGTCTAGCTGGGTTCAAATAATAAATTCTGAAGGGTCTCTACTCCAATTGGGTGTCTAGTCACCTTTCTCTGAGCAATGGAAACCCCTGGGACTTACCCTATCTTTTTCTCTATATTATCCCCATCTAACCCCCATTTTTTTCCTTTTAGTTGCTTTTCTTTCTTGACTGGGCAGAAACACAGTCTTCAGCCTCTTGTGGCTTGGGTTTGGGACAGTTCAGAGTTAAGTCCAAAAAGACCTTAGAAGGAGATCTTTCAGCCAGAGGTTAAAATATAAGCCTAACACACAATATGATCAGAAAACAATGGTGGTAGGAGTTCTAAGCATTTTGGTTCTCTAATAGTATTTCATGAGACTTTTACAATGTGCATGTTTCTGTTTTGTCCAGTGAATTCGATATTAATTACTAAAGATATGATGCATCTTTTCTTTTTTAGAGTTTATTAAATTGAGTTGGTATGAGGAAAACAACTACCCACCATGTTGTAGATTTGAGGTATACTGTTGCTTATCCTCTTTGGAAATGACACAAAGCTGGATGGCTAACTAATGCACTTTGGAAAGATTTTGACAGGTTAAAACATTGAGTTGAACTTAATAAGATGAAATTTAATGGGGATATATATAAAGCACTAAATTTGGCATCAAAAATGAACTTTAGAAGTATAAGACGGGGGAAACAAAGTTGTATAGTATTTTGTCAGTAAAACAGAAGTCTTCATATATAAAAAGCTCAATATAAGTTAACAGTTATGTGTCAGGTAAAAATGGTTAATGAAATCTGGGATTGCACTAAAGAAGCACAGCTTCTATGAATAAGGAGGTAAGAATCTTTATTCTGCTCTGGTCACACTAATTAAAATACTTTGTGTTCAGTTCTGTGGGCCTAGTTTTAGAAAGATATTGCTAAAATGGAGACTATGCAGATAATGACAATTAGCATTACTAATCCAACAACTTGTATTGGACATGTTAACTATGTTCTAATATTCAAAGGACTATCAAAGAAAGAAGGGATTATATTAGACTTGTTCTGGTTGGATCCAGAGGACAGAACCAGGAGCTATAGGTAAAAGTTGCAAAGAGCCAAATTCCAAGTCGATATCCCAAAAAAAATCAAACGGTTACAATAAAGCTTTCTAAGAAGAAGTGAGCTATCTATAGAAGGAATTGGGTCCCTTTCATTAGAGCTCTTCAAGCAGAAATGTAATGAGCAATTGTTGGTTATTGAAGGAAACATTTTAATCACAGAAAGAAGTAGTTTCTTCCTTAAGGTTCATTTCAAATCTAAAATTGAGATCCTCAAAACTCTCTTAATAGAAGGCTGCTACTTAGGCTGTAAAGCACATTTAGGACTACTGATACAGGCAGCATATTGATGGTCACTCCACTATGCCACATGTAGCTAGAGTGGAAAGCAACTCTAATTACCTAAATGTGTTCTCAGATGATTTTACCTCCAAATTTACTGAAAATTTTCAATCAATCCAATGTGAAATCTCTTCCCCCCCCTTTAAAGTTGGCAGTGTTCTTATCCATTCTTACTCCTTGCTTTAAAGAAAACTACAGTCTCAGTGAAAAGATGTTATTTTCTTGCTACCTTTTTGAGTCCATTTTCAACTATCTTTATTGAGAACTGTCTTCTCTTCCTCCTTTTCTTTCTCTCTCTCTCTCTCTCTTTCTCTCTCTCTCTCTCTCTCTCTCTCTCTCTCTCTCTCTGTCTCTCTCCCTCCTCCTTCTCTCTCTTTCTCTTTCTTCCCTCTTTCTGTGATTATTTATATATATATATATAAAACTGTATATCCTAACTTAACACTTCCTAGCTGTGTGACCCTGGACAAGTCACTTAACCCCAATTGCTTTAGGAAAAAAAACTATATATCTTAATCTAAATCTGCTTATAAATATGATTTTAATTAGTATGATTTCCTTATTTTTAATAACATTCAGAAAGAACTTAGAGACAAAATGCAGTTCTGCTATGATTCTTTGGTGATCAGTGTTCTGTAAACAATTGAGCAATGTATGAAATGAATAAGATTTTCTTTTTTTTAGCTCTTTGTAATTTTAAGAAAAGTATTTGTGTGTTAGCTTATTTTCTGTACTTTTACTGAAGGCATTTTGAGGACAAATTCCCTGGTAGATAAAATAATTAGTATTAACTTCATTTTATTCCGACTTATTTTTTTTTTATTTCTTCCAGTAGATCTCTTGTTTTAGAAAGCTTTTTTTATTTTGTAGAAGTAGAAGATCCAAGGTATGTGGACATCTATTTTTATGTATAATTCCTATATTTATGTAGATCAATATCATTTTTACATCTTCTACTCATTCTCTTCTTAATCCCTTTTTATCTGTATTTTATTCCAACTTCTTTAAAAAAATAACAAAAACTATTCACTGTCACTAATGAACTCCTTATTTCATAAATAAGTGGGCCTCTTTTTGTTTTCATCTTTTTATTGTTGCTGCTGTTGGTTTTAAATAGTGTTTGGGTGTATGTACCACCTTCAAGTCAACATTTCCCTTTGGCTCTGTAACACTATATTCTAAACAATAGAATATAATCTCCCAAAGGGCAAGGACTGTTGCTTTTGTCTTAATATCCACAGGGCCTAGCACATTGTCTCACATATAGCAAGAACTTAATAAATGTTTGTTGAATGAATGACATCCCATCTCTCTGAACAAATTTTCTCTCTGTTCTTTGCCGACTTCTTACTTTCTCCTCCCCCTCATTTTTATAACTTGGCTTTTGTATCGTACTTTTCTCTTTTTCTTTAATTTTCCTATTTCCAGTATTATTCACTCTCATTCTTTTAGATATCCCTGATGTTTAGATGATTTCCCATACCTATGTCTTCACCTCCAACTCTCCCCATACCATTAATCACAGCTTCTTCAACTGCAAGTTACTTGGTTTCTTATGATATCTAATTCCTCATCCATAAAACTTGATAGGAATATATAATACGTGTATAAGTACTTTGTAGAAATGTTAGAAGAATGCTTTGTAAACTTTAAAGGGCTATGTAAATGTAAAATATTACCAACCTAAACCCAAAAATTGGCCTTTAGGAGATATTGGGACCCTGTACTATTTTCCCCTTTAGATTTATCTCTTACACTAACTATTACTGATCAGAATATGTGATGCAATGGTCTAAATCTGTGGTTTCATCTGTGAAGTGAACTTTCAATGAAGAAACTCATTTACCAATATGCATTGGAACTTTCCCTTCAATTTATATTCTTAAATTATTACCTAGAACACTAGGAGATTAAATGATTTGCTGAAGGTTACATAGCCAGTATGTGTCAAAAAAAAAAAAAAGAAAAAGAAAAAGAACTTTATTCCCAGCATTCCTGATTCTAGGTCAGCTTTCAATTCACTATGATGTGCTGTTTCTATCTTAATGAAACAGTCTGTGAAAATACAAGTATTAACTGATTTAGTTTTTAGAATAACTGCACAGTTTTATATTCTTTTCTTGATTTGGTATGTTTTGTTTTGTTTTGCTGTCTTATGTTCACACAGGGAAAAAAAGAATAGCTTTGCTGAGAAGCAGTTAATAGGATTTCAGATTTTAATACATCCTCCCACTACTTCCCCACACAGCTAGCCATATCTTTAAGACCTTAAGTTTCTGAGAGATGTGAAAGAAAATTTGAAATATCACTGAGCTGAGATATAGAAGTATTTAAAGCCTGCATCCAGCCCAAAGACAGAAAGGGCCATCAGATCTAGCACCAAGTATTCAGAAAAGGCTAAGAGGATTCCCCTGGAGCTGAGTCCAAAAAGGAAAGAAAGGAAAAAAATGCTCATTTCAAGAAAATGAGCTAGTGCTGCATAAATAGAAATAAGATATTCACAAACTGACAAATGAAAAAGAAAAGAAAAGGAAATAAACATGTTCTGACATTTCATCCAGGAAGCCAGCAATGGCATCGAGGGAGAAAATGGTCAAGCGGGATCCTTAGGAAATGTGAGTCTTCCTTACCTGAAGTTTTGAGTTTTTATCCACCTCTAAGGAGGGAGACAGGCTATGATGGAATTTCAAATAGAGGAGAGAAGCCTATTGTAGAAAGCAAGTTTTCATCCTCTACATAAAAAAGAAAGCTTTGAAAGAAAAGCTTCAAGTAAGTGACAGTTCTTTTCATAAAGAAATCATAATATTAAGACTCTGGGGATATAACAAATACAATCTCCACTGTGGAGGCAAGCTAAATAAAGTCTTTGAGCTAATTTTAATGGAAAAAATCTCCTCATACAAGCTGAATAAGGAGACATACTATAAATATATATATAAATATGTCTGTGCATGTGTGTGTATCTTTAGCTCTAACAAGGTGCATGGAGAATGTTGAAGTTGAAACACTCAAATTGCATTAGAAAGTTGAAAAAGAAATCTAGATTTCTTTAACATGTTGAGAGTTGTACAATATTTAAGTTACAGCCCATATCTGTACTGTATACTGGCAGGTACCAACATAGACTAGTCACCTTATAGTCCCCCCACAGAGGCAATAATCATTTCTGTCTCCATGCTTTTGCCAATATTACAACCTGAAATTCTCCCCATTCTGTTACTCATTTCTCCTTCCCACATTTCCCCTATTCTTTTCTCTTTCTCTAATCTATCCAACTCTCAAGATCCAGTTTAAATTTTATGTCTACCATGAAGACTGCAAATATATTCCCCACTCTTCCTGACCTTCCATAGTATTTTTTACATTTATCTTAATCCTCAACTGCAAAGCTGCCAAACCCACTTGTCATTCCTTTAATGGGGTGGAGGGAAAATGTAGCCGCTTTCATAATTACAGTTACCCCAGGAGCTAAGAAATATGAGCAAATAGAAGCCTATTGTATTATGACTCACAATGGGTAAATGTTGTACCCTGAGTAAAAGGTAAAACTGAACTAATGTTCAGATCCTTAATTAGCCAGACACCATCCTGTCATTTGATTATAAATGGCAATTATGGATTTGGAGCTTCTCACAACCAAAAAGAATTGGTTTCAGCAAGAGATGATGGTTGCAATGGCAGTAGGGCTGATGGTAGTGCTGGTGGTGGCAATGGCAGTGACAGTAGTGATGGTCATGAGAGACACTGTAAATAGCAAGGTAGGAGAAAAACTATTTAAACTTGTCGAGACATGCGTTTTCCCTTATTTTGTGTAGTTTTAGACTCCAAGTTAAAAACCTACAAAGCACTAGTAAACATGTCACTTTTGGCAAATTTGACCATATGCTGCCATTGTTTGCCAGTCTGCTGTCATATCAGTTGAAAAATGGTACTACATATGCCACATGGTTTTTCACTCAATTATATACTATTTTATGGGGAGTGTTATGTGTTTCTTCTCTCCCCAATTAAATTGTAAACTCCTTTAGAGCAAAGGATTTGCTTTATATCATATGCTTTTTATTTATTTTGCATGCATCTCTGACATGATTATGAAAACAGGTCCTTTATAAATACATGCTGAATTGAAATTAATTTCAATCAATAAGGACATATAAAATATCTTTTACCAACATACCATTTGTAAATGTCAAATTCGGTCTTGAATTCTAAGTGACTAATCTCAGAATGGCACAACTGCCCTTCAAATATTTGATTGCTGTCTTATAAGTATTTGAAGTGTTATTATGTGAAAAGGGAATTAGGCAGACAAAACTAGGAACAATGGGTGGAAACTGGGAAGGGAGAGGCAGATTTTGGCTTTATAGAAGGAAAAACTCTGTAACATTTAGAACTGTCCAATCATGGATTAGATTGCCCCAAAGCATAAAAGGATCCCTTTCACTGGAGATGTCTGAGCTACGGCTGGATAATCACTTGATTATTTCATAGACCAGATTCTTGTTCATCTATTTGGTTGGAATAGTTGTGCCCTAAGTCCCTTCTAACAATGAGATTTTGTGATTCTCTGAACTGGGTGATCTGCAAAGTACAATAGTAGACAGCATTTTGGATGAGAAGGAAGGAAATTCTGAGTATAAACTGTGGTTAAAATGTTTATTATGTACTAAGGGCAATCAGAAACTGGATATATTTCTAAACTTATTTTATGGGAATGCTTTATTTAGGTCACCAAAATTTCAAAATATAAGTAGTGGGCTCCTCTCTGCTTCTTCAAGGTTTGATTTGGGTGCCGCCTTCTGTAAAATGTCTTTCTTTGATTCCTCTTCCTCTCCTCAGTGTCCCCAAATCCAGGTTCTTAATGCTTTCTTCCTCCTCAAGCCTGCTATGCTATATTTCTTTGGGTACATGTAGCTAGGGGGTACAGTGAATAGAGTGACAGACAAAACCTGCCTCACATACTTACTAGCTATGTGGCCCTGGAGACATCACTTCGTCCTATTTTGGCTCAGTTTCCTCATCTATAAAGTGAACTGGAGAAAGAAATGGCAAAACACTCCAGTATTCTTGATGAGAAAAGCTCAGTAGAGTCATGAAGGATATAACTGAAATGATTGAACAAAGTAACCACTACATCACCCTCAACAAAATGCAAACTCCTGATGAGCGTTCTTCCGATTTTCTCTGAAAAAAACAAAGAAAAGAATTCTCTCTCCTATCACTTCAGATATTTTGGAGGTGGAAAGGATCTTAGTGACTCTTTGGTCTTAGTCATGCCTTGAAAAACAATCGCAAGATTTTAGAATTGAAAATAGCCTTTGATAACTCTGTTTGGAATTTAAAACCCTTTTCAATTTAGTTCCTACATACATTTCAACCTTATTAGACATTACTCTTCTTCACACATCTAAACATATAGATGGAAGAGAAGTAAATAAGTTTAAACAAATAACAAAATATTTGGGAATGCTAAGACAAAAACTGACAATATTAATGTTGTAATGGGTCTATAATCTTATTAATGTGGCCATTCCCATCAACAATTCATATCATAAATTCATCTTTGTTCTACTGTTGTTGTAGGATCTATTCCAGCCACTGGCAATTGGCTATTAGTCTATCTCTAGTCATCCATGTATTGTACATATAGAATTATTTGGAAACTGAAGACCAGGCGAGTTAAGTGTCAAATTAGAAATTCAGGTCTTGCACATTCTTTATAGTTGCTTTATTCTTTTTTAGCCATTGTTTCCTTTCCCAATTATGCTCTAATAAACTATAGCTGATTATCTGCAAGTGAACTCACTCCCTTGGAGTCAGGGACAGTATCTTATATACTGGTGGAAGCCATGAGACTAAGGCTAATAAATGCGCAAAATCAATCATCAAATGAGTCAGACATCATTCCCCCTCTTCCTTTTGATCCTCCTTCCAGATGCATACATATTTAACCTATAAGGAATTGTTTGTTGTTTAGGGAAGAGGGAAGGGAGAATGAGGGAGAAAAAATTAAAATATGAGAATTTTCAAAGTTTAATGTTGAAAACCCTCTTTGTATGTATTTGGAAAAATAAAAAGCTATTACTTGAAAAAAGAAGAAGGAAAGATGAGAATTAAATGGGAAGTGTTTCAACATCAGAATTGAACCTGAAGAATCACATTAGTAGAGAGGTTCTTGGCCTGAGATCCATGAAATTGTGTGTGTGTGTGTGTGTGTATGCATGGTTTGATGTATAGACATGCATATTTGTACATACATATACATACATATATATGTGTATGATATACATACACATATACATAGTACTTATTTTATTTCAATAAAATAATTTTCTTTTAAAACCTATTTAAAAAAAGGTCAGATGCATTAATCTGAGAGTAAAGAAAACAGATAAAATTTTGTTTCCCCACCAATCCCACTAGGTAGTGAAAAAAGCAAGCAAACAAGCCTGATGAAATACCACTGACAGATGAAACCTTTCCTCAATAAATGAGGAAATATGGAAAGCTAATTTTGGTTGAGGTACCTTAAGGTAATTTCACTCACATGACCTAATCTGAAAATCCTAGCCCCCTATACTGCCCTGAGAAGTGGTAGAGAATCTCAAAATAAAGACTTTAAAGATTATAATGTATGTCTGTGTGTCTCTGTATATGTAGTGTGTGATCTTCAAGACTCTAAAGTGAATAAAGTGCTATGTCTGGAAAATCAAGATTTAAAATCACCCCAGATGCTTCATAGTTGTGTAATGATCACCAAGTTTTTAATTTCCATCAGCTTCGGTTTAAACATTTATAAAATTATGGGATAAGACTATTTGACTTAAAGTTCCTTCCCACTCAAAATGTATGGTTTTATGAAACACGCCCTTGTCTTTTGTCTTTAGACATATCAAAACTTCCACTAGTTCTAAAGATTATCTTTCAGTAAAACTCAGAAAAACTTCTTTTACATGAATTTCCTTGTCTCTTTGGTTTTGTGTAGTTACCAAAAACTCATTCACTTAGAGATAATTGGTTGAAAATGATAGACAAAAGAGGGTAGGAGAATTTATTCAATTATCTTAAAAAAAATAAAAACAAAAACAAACTTCAGACCTAAAATTTTTGGTACCAAAATTAAGGTAATTCTGTAGTAATTTGGCCACCGTGCAGTGAAAAAAGAAGTACAGGTTCATTAAATTCATCTATCCTGTGCTCTTCCTATCCAAATTCTCCTATACAAATTCATCATGGTGTGCCCACCTACGTTCTAGTTGTCAAATAACAATGAACTTATCCATTAAGTTAGTCTTTGCTTCTCACCTTGTGATCAAAACATGTTCTTTTTTTGGACAGATATTTCTTTAATGGAATTCTTTATACTTTCTACACGCTCACATAAATGTATGTATTTGTATGTGTGTGTTTCTGTATATGCATGTATATAGATATGCATTTATGCATATGTTTCTGCATGCATAATAAATGTGTAATGTGTGTATGTATTTATATGCATTCTTCATCCCCTTTTTTTGTTCCTATGTAAATTGTAAAGCAAATTGCTTTTAAGATATTCATGTATCATATTTAAGAGGCACTACAATTTTCTAAGGCCTGATGAAATCAGAAAAAAATGTCATTCACTAAAGAAAATTAGACTGATGAACTTCATTTTATAATGAGAATCCCTCTTGGACTTGGGATCTAAACTTCATCTTTTAGCTATAAATCTCACTTTATCAAGTTTTTGCCAAACAATGCTATCACTGTTGTTTTGGTTTTCAAGGAGAGAACCTTAAAGGCATCTCTTTTTGTCTCCTGAATCAAATGACCTTATTTATTGTTAATAAACAACAAGCAGAGTGGAATCCAATAGTGTCTAAATTTTTTGAGTCAAAAAAAGAAAAAGATGTGACCTACTTTGGAATATCAATTGTAAAAGCCTGTTTTCTTGCAATTTCTTATCAATGATACCTTCAAAGTCTGTATAGATTGCCCTCTTAAAAATTTTTTAATATGTATATGCATTAAATTTTCTCTGTGTGTGAATATATATAAAATACATATACAATTGCTAATATATATATGTATGCATATACATATATATATAAGTATATATACAAAAGTTTTTTCTACTTATAAAACATAGTAAATCTTTGAGCCTGTACTTGAGGTCATGCATTCTGTTCCCAGAGGAGCCATTTGATTTGATCCTTGTATAAACTCACCAAATAATTTGAGTGAGTAAATTGATGAATGACTTAATGCTTAAATTTAAGAAAAAGGAAACTAAACCAGCACTCAACTGGGAGATTTTCTCTCCTGTGTTTTCAATCACATCAATGAGCACTAATCTTTAAAAGCCTGAGTAACTATCATGGTTATTAAACCAAATATTCAAGCACAGATCATCAGTGCTAACAAACATTTCAATGAACTAAAAACACTATGCGATAACATAAGTGATAGCAAAACATCTTGACTATTAAAGTCACCTTGAAAAACTTTGTTTTCTCCAAAAATCTACTCAACTATATATATACATATATACACATACATAAATATACATATGTATACACATATATATGTATGTGTATATGTGTATGTATGTATGTATATATGTGTATGTATGTATGTGTGTATATATATATATATATATATATACCCTTTGATTCAGGAATACCAATTTTTGGCTTATACTCCAAAGATATAATAGAAAAAAGATAAAAGACCTAACATACAAAATATTTATAGTAGCACTTTTTATCCTACAAAAGAATTAAGGGAATAAAAGAACTATCCATTAGTTAAGAAAATGGATGAACAAAATATGTCTATGAATGTGATGGAATATTGTTCTTTCATTTCAAAAAATAATGAAAAGCACAGTTTCAAAGAAACTTGGGAAGAACTGTATGAAGTGGTGCCCACTAAAGTTAGCCAAACCAGATTTACTTGTACCATAATAAATATAATGCAAAGAAAAATAATTTGGAAAGGTCAAAAACTCTGCTCAATATCATGTCTAATCACAACTCCAAAATATTAATGATGATAGATGGGACCTACCTCCTGAAAAAGACGATGGATCTAAGGTTTAAAATGATATATACATGTTTAGACCTGATAAATATGTGAATTTTGCTTAAATTTACTTAATTTTTACAAGTATTTTGTTTTTCTCTTTTTATTTTGTACAGATAAAAACATCACTTATGTGCTAGGCAAGGAAGGTAAGCAAAACATTTATGTTTTTACTGCTAGAAGTATATACACATGTTCAAACATATACACACCCATTTAGACACACCACATGAAATATGTGCACGTATTCATATCTATCTATATAATATTATCTTTTTTTTTTTTTTTGGCTGAGGCAATTGGGGTTAAGTGACTTGCCCAGGGTCACACAGCTAGGAAGTGTCTGAGATCAAATTTGAACTCAGGTCCTCCTGACTTCAGGGCTGGTGCTCTATCCACTGCGCCACCTAGCTGCCCCTATATAATATTATCTTTTTGGCAGAAGAGAATTGTATTCTTTTTGCATTTGTAACTCCATTATTTAGCATAATGCCTAGCATCTCTAGACCTCAGCTTCTTTATTTGCATAATAAATAGATTCAACCAAATGTTCTCATAATGTTCCTTCCAGCTCTAAATCATGAATCTAAATTTGACTACTGCAAAAAGTCCAGGTGGATGAGTGAGGATCAAATCTTCTAACTCGGTTTTCTATCTTTGAATAAGATATAACAGTTTTTATTCTTCTTCTCATAGTTTCCAAAGAGTTATTTTATTTATAAGTTGTAACTTCTCAAGCTCTACGGAAAAGAAAAGAAATAAACAAAATCACATGTAAATAATTATAATTCGCTTCACACTTAGTCATTTCTCTGCCTTCAAATAGGTCCATACTTCTAAGTAATAATTCTCTATCCAATCCTCCTAAGATCCTATTTATCTTTTTCTTAAATCATGAAAAAAAACATTCTTCATATAGATTTTGTCAATTTAATGGCTATATAAGTTCATTTCCTGTTCTTTTTAACAACCAAACTCTCCCTATATGAATGATGTTAATAAGGACATTCATTACAAGTTGATTACCTTTTTTTCTTTATACAAATATATTTTCAATTCCTCCCAACAATGAAGTTGATCACATTCCAAAGGGATGATATGTTACATGTAATCTAAATAAATGTTTATATGTCCTTTTCCTTTTCCCTAAGTAACACAGAGTCTAGGTATATGATTAATTCTGAATATAGGTTATGTGTCCAACTCATGCATTGTGTCTTTCATCTCTCCTTCATTTCCTCACTTTAAAACTGACTTTTGAGGGGAAAAAATGTTGGCAGTTAATTTCCAATGAGCCGAACCAAGACAATGTTGTGCTGAATGTGGATTGAGGCATAGTATTTTCACTTTTTATGTTTGTTTTTTATTCCTCTGGGTTTTTTCCCTTTTTGTATGATTTTTCTTGCACAACATGACAAATAGGGAAATATGTTTAAAAGAATTGCACCTATTTAATGTATCAGATTGCTTGCTGTCTTGAAGAGACAGTAGGTAAGGGAGCAAGGGAGAAAAATTTGGCATACAAAATCTTACAGAAATGAATGTTGAAAATTGTCTTCACATGTATTTGGGAAAAAAAATACTATTTTAAATTTTGAAAATTAATAAAATTAAATAAAAATGAAGTAAACTTCTAAGACTTAACTCAAACTCCAATGGTATGCTTACACATCATGTAAGAACATTGCTGTGGTTTCCTTCCAACCCTACCTTATGGTTAAAATTCTTGCTCTTGGAGTAGGCTTAATTTCCTGGTGACTTAATTTAACATATAGTTTGTGGTAAATGTTTACTCATTCAATGGATTCAAAATAATGGAACCATAGTGATCTGGGAAACATGAGAGATTAGTTTGCCAGGGGAAAAAAAAATTGGCTATTCTTCTTACAGATAGCCATAGTATTTAAAAGATCCTGTTCCCAGACCTACTGGGGTTCCTTCAGTGGTTCTAAGACTTTAATGAGTCTCTAGAGCTATGTATATGGGTCAGTTAAAAAAAGCAAAATTAAAAAATCTTCCATAACTTAATTCAAATGCATCTATTGTGAAACTACTGTATGTAACTACTTGTCAACATGTATTTGTCATGTTTTAATAAATTGAAAATAGTATTCAGTCTGACTCACTCAAAGAAAAAAGTAGTTTAAAAATAGTTATCACATTCTTTCAATGTATGAATTCTCATTCAACAGCCTAAGTGACCATAATGAGTAGAAATTAATTCAAAATTGCCAATACAGTATAAGGAAAAGATGCATGCTATGTACCAAAACAAACCAAAAACAAAAACAAAACAAAACAACAACCAAAAAAAAGGAATTTCACATTACTTAGAGGAACACTCTAGACTACCAATAGGATGAATTCATGAAATGGATATAAAGTCAAAATTCAAAAAAAAAAATATATATATATATAAAATAAGATAAATCATCCCATCCTGCATTCAACTAACACAAAAGATCCCAATATGAACCACCAAATGGCACAGTCAAAATGATTCACTATGGAACCATAACCTGTATGTAAAGACTTATGTCCCCTTTCAGGTCACATCTAATAAAGTCATTCTTTCCATCTTGCAAAATTCAAAATTAGCAAACCATTGCCATCTGCCCTCTTGCTCTGACTATACTGCTAATCTGGTATGAATTCCTCAATTCCTACACTGCAAGAATGCACACTGTTCTTCCTATATCTTCTCTATTTTCATATCTTTTATTTATTTCATTAGATATTTCCCAATAACATGCAAAAAAGTTTAACAATTATTTATAAATATTTTAAGTTCTAAATTCTCCTCCTTCCTTAAGAAAGCAAGCAATTTAATGTCATTATACATGTGAAGTGATTCAGAAGCTATTTCCATATAGCCATGTTAAAAAGAAAACAGAAAAAAAAATTAAATTTAAAAAGTGTGCTTTAATCTGCATTCAATCAGTTCTCTCTCTGGAGTTCATCATATGTGCTTAGGAATTGTCTTTGGATCTTCGGATTTTATATTATCCACAATTATTTTAAGTAAAATTTCTCCTTTTATCTCTTGCTGCTGTTTTTTTAATAGGATATAGAAATGCTGATGATTTATGTGGGTTTATTTTATATTCTGCAACTTTGCTGAAATTGTTCATTATTTCAACTAGTTTTTTAGTAGATTCCCTAGGGTTCTCTAAGTATAACATTATATCATATGCAAAGAGTAGTAGTCAAGTTTCCTTATTGTCTATTTTTATTCTTTCAATTTATTTTTCTTGTCTTAATGATATAACTAACATTGCTAATACAATATGAAAAAAATGGTCATGATAACGGACACACTTGTAAAATCATGCTGATCTCATTGGGAAGGCTTCAAATTTATTCTTTAAAAATAATAAATACTTGTGTTAGCTTTAGGTAGATGGAGCTTATTTTAAGAAAGTTACATTTATTCCAAATGATTTCTAGTATTCTTAATAGGAATGGAGTATTGTGTCAAAGGTTTTTTGTGCATTTATTGACATAATCATATTTCTGTTGATTTTGTTGTTAACACAGTAAATTATGATTATAGTCTTTCCAATATTGAAACAGCCCATCCTTTTTGATAAAAGCGCTACCTGGTCATGTATAGTGTATGAGCTTTGTGGTATTTTGCTATAATCTCCTTGCTAGTATTTTATTTAAAATTTTTGACTACTATCCACTAGAGAATTTGGTTGATAATTTCATTTCTCTGTTTTTGCTTTCCCTGATTTGGATATAGAAATCATTATTTTTATCTTTAAAAGAATTAGGTAGAATTGTTTCTTTACCAAACACTTTAAATCATTTATATAATATTGGGATTAATTGTTCCTTAAGGACTTGATAGAATTCACTTTCAAATTCATCTGATCCAGAAAATTTTTCCCTTAGGGAGATCGTCAATAGCTTGTTCAATTTCTTTTTTCTGAAGTAGGATCATTTATGTATTCTATTTCCTCTTCTCTTCATAAAAGGGAGTTTATTTTTTTTTTACGATTCCTCCATTTCACTTAGTTTGTCAGATTTATTGCATATAATTGGACAAAGTAACTCCTAATAATTGCTTTAATTTCATCGTCTTTGGTTGATGCATTCCTCCTTTTCATTTTTGATGCTAATAATTTGTGTTTTTTTCTTTTATATCTTTTCAACCGAAGGTTTATCTTTTATTACTTTCATATAACCAGCTTCTGATTTATTTATTGGTTAAATGAGATTTTTTAACTTCCAATTTTATTAATCTTTCCAGTTAGTTTCAAGATTTCCATTTTGGTTGGTGGTTAATTGGGGGTTTTAAATTTGTTCATTTTTAATTGTATACTTTATTCATCAATCTACTCTTTCTTTTGTTGACATACATGTTGTTTCTTTTTTTAAGTAATTTTTTCTCTAAGTATCACTCTGACTACATCTCACAAATTTTTTAATGTTTTCTCATTATTGTCATTCTCTTTAACAAAATTATTGATTTTTGCCCCTATGATCTTTGACACACTCATTTTAAAGAATTAGATTATTGAGTTTCAAATTATTTTTTTAATTTATGCAAGCCTCTTATTGAATGCAATCTTTATTGCATTACAGTCTATAGTTTAATATTTAATTTTTTAATTTAATATTTCTGATTTTCTGTGTTTGGCTTTGAGGTTTTTAGGCCCAAATGCATGGTTACTTTTTTGAAAAGATGCTACATACAGCTGAAAAAATATATATATTCCTTTCTATTTCAATTCAGTTTTCTCTAGAGGTTTATCATATTTAATTTTTCCAAAGTTCTATTCATCTCATTAATCTCTTTTTTATTATTTATTTAATGGTTCAGTCTATCTTGGTCTGAGCAAGGAAAGTATTGTATTGTTTTACTACCTACTAGTCTTGTTTTACTACTTATTTCTTTGGGTAATTTATTTAACTTTTCCTTTAACAGTTTAGCTGTTACTTCACTTAGTATATATAATTAATATAAATATTACTTCATTGTCTATGATACTTTTAATAGATTTAATTTCCTTGTTTATCCTTTTCACATGTCTTTTTTTTTCTTTTTACTTTTTCTGAGACCAAGATTGCTATATCTGTTGTGGTGTTGTGCTTTTTTGTTTTTTGTTTTTTGTTGTTAGTCTAGTTAAATTCAAATAGATTCTGCTCTAGCTCCTAATTTTAACTGTGTGCATATGTCTGTGTAACTTGTAAACAGCATGTTATGGGATCTTGATTTCAAAGACATTCTTCTAGCTTTTTCTGTTTTATGGATTAGTTCAAACCATTTACATTCACATTAATAATTACAAACTTTACATTTCTTTCTATCTTATCTTTATCTTTTTTTTCTCTCTATTTTTATTTTGTCCCGCCTCTAAAGTCTGTTTTACTTCTTTTCACTGTCTTCCTTTATCTATCCTCCCTTTTGTCACCTATCTCCCCCACATGGAAAAGGAAGGAGGGGAGAATATTTTCTCATTTTCATTGCATGTGCTCATACGAATGGCCAAACACAGTTTTGCCAGTTATCTTTAAAAACGTTTGAGATAGTCTATAATTACAAGCAAAATTATATAATTCTAATTAGAAGACTTCCATTTAACAGCAAATCTTATAGCTCTAATATGCAAAATTTGCATAATGTTGAAAGTATGCAATTTTAAATTGCTTTTGGGAAGTATACATTTCTATCTTAAGATGCCACTAATAAGGTACAGGGAGACCTCAAGTGATTAACAAGCTATGAACGGATCTGTGAAAACCATAATTAAAAAAAAAAAAAAAAGGGCAGAAGAGAATCTGAACAAACCAATTAAAACCTCAGATTTGCACTGGGCTAAGGTAAGAGAAGGCTTTCAACTAGTCATAAAAATGCAAACAGGGGAAAAGCATTTGAAGTTTTCAGATCTTTCTTATCAAGGCAGGTTTGTGAACAGATAAACACCAATGGTCTAAGCCGAGATGATTAGGTAAGTAGATCATATAACATAGGAAGTTAGAAAGGAAAAAGACCTTAGAGATCATGGTCTAACCTCCTCATTCTACAGAAGAGGAAAAAGAATTTGTTATTTATTTAAAGACTTGTGCTAATTTAAACACAAAACTTTCCTGAAAATATATTTAATTCAGTCTTGAGATAGGATGCGCAAACTATAAATAATTATTTAAGTAGTTTAACTTAACAAGATAAGCTTTTGTGCTACAATTTTCTAAGCTATGCTTGTTTGAAGATTGCAAACCAAGAATGTAAACTACAAATACATTTTAAAATATTTCCTTTAAATAGATTTGGATGTAGGACAATCCATCAAGCCTCCTGAAAAATAGTTGACAGATTACTTTTTTATGAGGTTGTCCTTACACATTGTCACCATATACAGAAGAAATCCAGAAGTGCTTGCTTTTCCCTTATCTTCAAACCTCATTTTTCTTGTCCTCAGTTACTATTTTATTTTTCCTGCTTTGAAAGACTTATCTAATCCTTTATTTTGGAAATGAAGAAACTCAGGCACAAAGAGACTCCATAAAGCCTGTGTTATTATATCTACAAAATAACAAAGAAAAGGATAGACTTGATCTTGTGATGCCCAATAGAATGCCGTGTTCTTTCCACCTACACCTGATGGTGCTCATTTCAGGTGGGCTTGGGAGAGATGCTTTAGAATCTTGAGGTCTCCAGACATTGCTGAGACTAACAGAGACAGGAATTTAGGTCTGAGGGGGTAAGGGTAATGATTGATTTGAATAGCCCTTGAAATTCTCTATCGTATCTGAGTAGATTTGTTCTCCACAAACACTGAGAGCTTATTAAATGTTTGGAAAATGACTCATTTAGTAAATTAAAGCACTGCTTTTTTACTCAAGAAATAGTTAATGCAGGGCAGCTAGGTGGCACAGTGGATAGAGTACCAGCCCTGAAGTCAGGAGGACCCGAGTTCAAATGTGGTCTCAGATACTTAACATTCCCTAGCTGTGTGACCCTGGGCAAGTCACTTAACCCCAATTGCCTCAGCAAAAAGCAAAAAAAAAAAGAAATAGTTAATGCAACTCTCAAAGTTCTCATAAGTAACATACATTAATGAAAATTTTGATCAATAACTATTATAACTCTTATGATTTCAAAGGAGTCAATAGTCAACTATTCTCCCTTTACATTGGAGCAGCACCCCTATCAGGGCAGTTATGTTTTCTGGTTGCATCTTTGCCAGTCTGATGTTTATATTTCCAGATAAACTTACCTCACCTTTCAAATATGTTATTTAAAAGTCTTTTTATATAAAATGGTAATATGTGCTTTGCCCTTAAAACAAACAAGAAATTTCTATTTTTTAATGTATGTTCTCTATATGCTTGTATATGAACAGTACTTGTTATCTCCCTTGATAGAATCTAAATACTTCAAGATAAGAGATTATTTCATTTGTTTGTTTTTGCCTCTCCAACAGATAGCATAATTTCTGGTATGTCCTTAAGAAATGCATGTCCAACCAAGATAAGATCTAAATGGGTTCATGATCTAGATATAAAGAGGGACTTTGTAAGCAAGTTAGAGGAACTTAATATAGTTTATCTCTCAGACCTGTGGAGGTGGAATAAATTTATGTCCAAAGAAGACCTGGAACTCCTAATTGAACACCAGATGGATAATTTTGATTATATTAAGTTAAAAAGTTTCTGTACAAACAAAACAAATGCAGACAAGATTAGGAGGGAAGCATCAAATTGGGAAATCATCTTTACATTTAATGGTTCTGATAAAGGCCTCATTTCTAAAATATATAGAGAATTGTCTCATATATATAAGAATTCAAGCCACTCTTCAATAGATAAGTGGTCAAGAGATATGAACAGACAATTTTCAGAGGATGAAATTAAAACCATCTCTAGTCATATGAAAAGTTGCTCCAAATCACTATTGATCAGAGAAATTCAAATTAAGACAACTCTGAGGTACCACTACACACCTGTCAGATTGGCTAAAATGACAGGAAAAGATAATGATGAATGTTGGAGGGGATGTGGGAAAACTGGGACACTAATACATTGTTGGTGGAACTGTGAATGGATCCAACCATTCTGGAGAGCAATTTGGAGCTGTGCTCAAAAAGTTATCAAACTGTGCATACCCTTTGACCCAGCAGTGTTTCTACTGGGCCTATATCCCAAAGAGATCTTAGAGGAGGGAAAGGGCCCCACCTGTGCAAGAATGTTTGTGGCAGCCCTTTTTGTAGTTTGTAAGTTTCCAGCTAGAGGCTGGAAACTTAAGGGATGTTCATCAATTGGAGAATGGCTGAATAAATTATGGTATATGAATGTTATGGAATATTATTGCTCTGTAAGAAACGACCAGCAGGACAATTTCAGAGAGGCCTGGAGGGACTTGCATGAACTGATGCTGAGTGAAACGAGCAGAACCAGGAGATCATCATATACAGCAACAACAGTATTACATGATGATCAATTCTGATGGACATGGCTCTCTGCAACAAAGAATTGTCTCAAACCAGTTTAAATTGTTCACTGAAGAAAACCATATACACCCAGAGAGAGGGCAATGAAATATGGACCACAACGTAACATTTTCATGATCTCTATTGACATTTGCTTGCATTGTGTTGCCTTTCTCTGATTCTTTTTTTTTTCTTGTAGATAGGATTTTTCTTGCATAACTTCTCAAGCATTTCAACATTATTAACATGTAGTGGACTTCCTGCCATCTAGGGGAGGGGAGGGGACTGGGGGTAAAATTTGTAATGGAAAGCTTTGTAAAGATCAATGTTGGGGAACTACTCATATATATGTTATACAAATAAAAAGCTTTAATAAAAAAAAAGAAAAGAAATGCATATCCATTGACTGATTGAATTTGCCTATCTATCTCTCTTATTATTCTTACCCTTGTTATCACCTGTAATCTTCTGATTCCCTCACAACTCTTAATGGTAGGTTTTTCTTTATTCCCCTTTTCCTTGAGCTTTTCCTATACCCTATTTTCAATCCTTGTCCCAAACATCTAATTTTCTACATTCACAACTAATTGTATTCTTTCAATGATCATGTATGCATCAACAATTTCTGAATCCATCCCTCTAGTTCCAATACCTTTCCTTTTCTAACTAGGTAACCATATCCAACTTGTTTCACTTTTCTATGGATTAAACTTAAAGTCTAAGGTCCTTTCCAGCTCTAACATTTTACCTAGAGTTTTATAAAATGTATACAAATGAAACAAAACTAGGAAAATTACAAAGTAACATACTTTTCTAATTACTGGGAACCCCAAAACAAAACAACAGAACTTATCTTCTGTAAAGGAGTTTTCAATCTATCAGGGAAAAAAAAGTACAATATACATTGTTCAATATGCCCAAAAATGCCCTTTGGTATCTATAATTTAATGTCATAAACTTAACTCATTCTACATCAACCTTATCACCTGTACTCCCAATTTTATACCAGTCCTAATTCATTAGTTAGTCCCTTCTGTTCCTCTCCCCCACCTAACAATTTTCATTCAGACTATTGTAACACTTTATTACTTAGTTTTGCTGCCTCAGGTCTCTCTCCACTGCAATCCATAATCAACACAGCTGTCAAAATAATATTTATAAAGCATAGGTATTTTCCTGTCATTCAACAAGTTTATTTCTAGAATAAAACACAGATTCCTTCTGATCAACATTGAAAGTCCATGGAACCAGCTGATCCCAACATACCTTCCCAGGCTGATTATTCTTCATACATCTTAAATTCCAGCCAAAATAATCTATTTGCACCTCCTTTTGGATGACATTCTATTTCCTGTCTCTGTGACTTTAAACAGATTGTCTCCCTTACCTATAATGCTTTCATTTCTCATCTTTAAAATTCTTTGCCTCTTTCAAAGCTCTGCTGAAGTAACATCTCCTAAATTAATCCTTTTCTGATCCCCTGAAAATGAATTCCTCATCCCCAAATTACTCTTTATTTAGTTAGCTTGTATTTTGCATTTTTTTCTGATAGACTAAAAGCTCTTTGAGGGAAGATAAGTTCCACTGTTTTGTTTTGGGGTTCCCAGTAATTAGAAGAGTATAGGTTACTTTGTAATTTTTCTAGTTTTGTTTCATTTGCATGCATTTTATAAAACTCTAGGTAAAATGTTAGAGCTGGAAATAACCTTAGACATTAAGTTTAATCCATGGAAAAGTGAAACAAGTTGGATATGGTTACCCAGTTAGATAGTGGTAGAACCAGTGTAATGCTCTGCATACAGTTGACTACAATTCTAAGTAATTTGTGTTTAGTTAATAAATGAATGAACCAGAACTGAAAACCAGAGGAAGAATATATTAGGATATAGAGTTCTACAATTAACAATATATGGGTTGTGGTTTAAGGTTTACAAAATCCTGAGTGCTTGGTATAGTGTCTGGGACATTGTACACTATAAAAAATACTTAATGGAAATTTTTAAAATATATTATGTCATGTGATTGGCATTAAAACAAACAATGAAAAAAAAAGCTATAAAACAGGTTACCCAGATATTATTCCCATTTTCCCAAGACTCAAGGAATTTAAGTGGTTTATCCATGGTCACATAAATAGTAAACATCTTCAGCAGGATTTAAACCTAATCTTTCTCAACTCTCTGGGCCGGCATTTTCTTCACTATACTCGCCCACTTCATAAAGACAATGCAATTTTCAAATACAAATTTTCAAGGCTTTCTTCTGCTCAACTTAGCCAAATTCTTTCCTATAATCAATAAAGCCTGTAGAATCCTAATTCTATAAATTTCTTAGTCAATTCCTTGTCCTGATGATGATGAAAAAGAGCCTGAAAACTTGCAGGTCCCTTTTTAAAATATTTCCATGGAGTATACCTAGGTCATCTGCTTGAAAATTTTATAGATTTGGAAAAGCAGGCATATATAGACATGCCCATACATGTATGTGCATGCACACATGGAAATTTGCATTGCATGTATGTATTTTGCATTGTGTAATTGTGCATGTATACATGTGTATAACCATACTATGTGCATACATATGCATGTATTGTTATGCACATGTGTGCTGTGCAATGCATTATGTGTATTGTGTTGCATGGATGTATATGTGCATGATTGTACATGTGTATTCCTATATGCTGTATCTGTGTGTAAATGTGTACATGTGTGTATATGGGTATATTGCATAGTGTGTATACATTGTATGTGTGTGTGTGATCAACAGCTGTGGATGTCTTTATATCCTTCTTTTCTTTTAACAAAGGCACATTCTTTCCAATTTTTTTCGAAATCCTCTCTCTATTTTAAGTATCTAGATCCATATTTATATTCTTTTGAGGTTATATAAATCCCAAATGCAGATTTGTTTGCTTAGCCAATTTCAACAGTATTTCCCAATCTTGTTTTCTTGAGAATTACTACTTCAGGGCTGCTAGATGGCACAGTGGATAGAACACCAGCTCTGAAGTCAGGAGGACCTGAATTCAGCTCACCTGAGACACAATACTTACAACTATATGACCCTGGGCAAGTCATTTAGCAGAGAGAGAGACAAATACAAAAATGCTGGCAGATCTGTTCCATTTCATGTCTCTGTGTTGTCCTCCTATTTTCATATACAAATGACCTCAGTATAATCCATTTTAACTGTATTACCATAATTCTCCCTTCAAGATTAATTTCTCCTAGACTATCTTTTCCCATTAGATAATACTGCTTATTGTCTTTATCATTATTCTTCACCACTCCTTATAAGTGAATTTGTACTCTAAATTAACATTTCTGTAGTCTCTATACTTAGGGAGGAAAAAAGACTAAGATATTATTAGTAAACTTATTAATTTAAATTAAGACATGAAATTTTGTGGTTAGCCTTAAAAAATGCTATTTGATAGTCAGATTTGAGCCATTTCAAACAAAATATTTTGAAATATTCTTCACTAAATGTTTTTTTAAAATATGTGATAGACATCTATTTGTTTGAAGTGATTCATTTAGTCTTTTAGAAGGAATAGGAACAAATTATATGTATTCTGGACTTCTCTCTCCTCTAAGTAAAAATAATTAAAGATATATTATTTCACTAAAATCATACTTTTAATGTCTGAAAGGAGCAGGAAATAAAAAGAACTTTGGTTTAACAAAAAATGTTAAAAATAAATACGAAAAAATATAGCTTTTAGATGGAAGTTGAGCTGTTTAGGGAATAAAATTAATTGGGGACTAAATATAGGATGATATTTGATTTGTTTGTAAATAATTTGATGTGTTAAAAGACAGAGAAAAAACATCTATCAATTTTATGTATAAAAATTATAAAAATAATAATATGAAAAACAGTTTCAAGGACAGAAAATGGATCCATATTGGAGACAAAGCTGCAAAATATTATGACCCTTCAGCTTATTTGCATTGCTTTTATGAAGAAAGCAAAACTTAAAGATCAATAAATCAAAAAATCAAAATAAATAATTTATTGAAAGGAAGGAAGTAGGGGCAGCTAGGTGGTGCAGTGAATAGAGCACCAGCCTTGAAGTCAGGAGGATTTGAGTTCAAATGTGGTCTCAGACACTTAACACTTCCTAACTATGTGACCTTGGGCAAGTCACTTAACCCCAATTGCCTCAGCAAATTAAAAAAAAGAGAGAGTGAGAGAGAGAGAGAGAGAGAGAGAGAGAGAGAGAGAGAGAGAGAATAGAAGGAAAGAAGGATCAATTTAAAGGTATTCAAAGGCATTAGAATCATAAGAAGAAGGAGAAGGGAGACTGAGACAGAAGAAGAAAAACCTTGTAAGTGAAAATTAAATTGCAGGGGTCAAAAGTGGTTGTAGCAGAATTGATTGGAAAGAAGCAACAAACAGAACAGTCAGCAGACAGAAGGCTTCAGTTGCAAGATTTTTGATTATTTCAAGACAGGTTCAACTTCAATGGACTAGCGTTTCAGTTTCAGATATTGCCTTTCATTCAGCAGCAACTAAAGCTAACCTTTTTTTAATTTTTTTAATTTTAAAAAATGCAGCTTCTCAAACATGAATATTGGTCTTTTCTATTCCCTCTGGTTTAAGAGGGGGGAAATATAAAAGTAAAAGACAAGTATTATTAGGTTTTTATTAGATAAGAAGACATAGCTAGCATGTTTTTGCATTGAATAAAAAGTCAATTTGAATTGCTCAATGTGTGTGATATCTGTTCTGACATTTTAGAATTGGAGTTGGTCTGGTCTTTACAAATCAGAGATATTGAACCTGATGATCTTTGTAGCTCTTAGAATTAAAATGAACTACTATTTATTTTAAGAGTTAACCCTTTCAGGGCAACCACCCTGAAATCAGGAGGACTCAGGTACTTAACACTTCCTAGCTGTGTGACCCTGGACAAGTCACAGAACTCTAATTGCCTCAGGAGGAAAAAAAGTCAGCCCTTTCTGAATGCCCCTTCATGAGTGATTGTCCATTGAAAAAGCTTATAAACATGTTACCCTCCCAGAGGAGAAGTGGATTTGTCCAGGGAGAGTGGTGGAGAGCAATAAACAAGCAGTCAGCAGAGAAGTAGTTCTTATGAAACTGGTATTCCTCAAAAGACCAATGAATCATAAACTGTAGTTCAAAGTTATCATTTACCTAAACATAAGAATTCTTCTCCCTCGGGAGCTTCTGTGCCAGATTGTTGCATGTGCTTACTCTCACTTATAAATATCACGTGCATCAGTGGGAGACCATGACCCAGATTTCTGTGTATGCATGCATGTATGTATGTATGTATGTATGTATGTATGTATGTATGTGTGAATTTAGTAACTGATAGTAGGGTTTTTTTTCTTTTTTACTAAGTAAATGATTATGATTAGGATCTAAAAATGCCATTACTGCCATCCTTTAGTTTGTTTAAATAGAAATATATCACTGAAGGCTAAAAAGCTAAAGTAGTGAATAGGGGAAATATATTTCCTCTCAAGGCACCAAGAGAATTTGAGTATAAACTTTTGGGAATAAATATGCCTTCAAATTTACAAAAGTAAAACTGAATATCACTGACCCACATAGTGTTTAATAAGTCTACCAACATAGGAACATTTTCATGAGTTGAAAGGTGTTGACAAAGTAATATCTTGTTGATGGCTCAATAGTTTTCCATCACTGCAGGACACTACAAAATAATGACTGAGAGAGTTAGTTAAATTGGTCTGCTATTTGCAGTCATTTTCTTTTATCTACATAGTGTCTGTCCTTGGAATTTTTTTTATTAAAGCTTTTTATTTGCAAAATATATGCATAGGTAATTTTTCATCATTGACCCTTGCAAAGCTTTCTGTTACAAAATTTTTCCCTTCTTCCCCCCCCACCCCATCCCCTAGATGGCAGGAAGTCTAATACATGTTAATTATGTTAAAATACTTAATAAATTGAATATGTGTATACATATTTATACAGTTATCTTGCTGTACAAGAAAAATCAGATCTACAAGAAAAAAAATCTGAGAAGGGAAACAAAATGCAAGCAAAATCAATAGAGAGCTTGAAAATGCTAAGTTATGGTCCAGACTCAGATCTCACAGCCCTCTCTCTGGGTGTATATGGCTTTCTTCATCACTAAACAACTGGAACTTGTTTGAAACATTTCAGAATTGATCATCATATAGTCTTGTTGCTGTGAATAATGATCTCCTGGTTCTGCTCATTTCGCTCAGCATCAGTTCATGCAAGTCTCTCCAGGCCTCTCTGAAATCATCTTGCTGGTCATTTCTTACAGAATAATAATATTCCATAACATTCATATACCATAATTTATTCAGCCACTCTCCAATTGATGGGCATCCCTTCAGTTTCCAGTTTCTAGCCACTACAAAAAGGGCTGCCACAAACATTCTTGCACATGTGGGTCCCTTTCCCTCCTTTAAGATCTCTTTGGGATATAGGCCCAATAGAAACATTGCTGGGTCAAAGGGTATGCACAGTTTGATAGCCCTTTGAACATAGTTCCAAATTGCTCTCCAGAATGGTTGGATCCATTCACAGTTCCCCCAATAATGTATCAGTGTCCCAGTTTTCCCACATCCCCTCCAACATTCATCATTATCTTTTCCTGTCATTTTAGCCAATCTGACAGGTGTGCAGTGGTACCTCAGAGCTGTCTTAATTTGCATTTCTCTGATCAATAGTGATTTGGAGCACTTTTTCATATGACTAGAAATGTTTTAATTTCTTCATCTGAAAATTTTCTGTTCATATCCGTTGACCATTTATCGATTGGAGAGTGGCTTGAATTCTTATAAATATGAGTCAGTTCTCTATATATTTTAGAAACGAGGCCTTTATCAGAACCCTTAAATGTAAAGATGATTTCCCAACTTATTGCTTCTCTCCTAATCTTGTCTGTATTAGTTTTGTTTGTACAAAAAAATTTTAACTTCATATAATCAAAATTATCTATCTGGTGTTCAATTAAGAGTTCCAGTTCTTCTTTGCCACAAATTCCTTCCTTCTCCACAGGTCTGAGAGGGAAACTATCTTATGTTCCTCTAATTTGTTTATAATATCACTCTTTATGTCTGAATCATGAATCCATTTAGATCTGATCTTGGTATGTGGTGTTAGGTGTGGGTCAAGTTCCAATTTCTCCTGGAAAAGTTTTAAAAAACAATATTGAGCTTTAAACAATTAACAGGTGCTCATTAGATAACAATTTTCATTCATTGGAGAGATGGGGGAGACTATAACACAGATTTTGTCTCAACCCTTTTCAAAGTTATTTGCTAAGCAGGGATGGTCATTCAAGTACTATGCTGATCTCAAACATTATGCTATAAATAAGACTCACTTGAAATAACACCAAAAGGATCTTACCCATTCTCTGCCTTTATTATGAGCATTCATGATCCTTCATACTTATTAACCTGCCACTACCATCAATGTCACCAAATCAAGAAAATATAAATATTTAGAAATGACACAGAACAAAATAAGTTTATAATGATAATGATATAATTATATTATAAATTATAATTATAGTATAAGTATAAAGATATTAATCATAATCATAAAAATAATATTTATAAAATACCTTTATTGCTAAGTACCATGAAAATATTATTTCATTTGATCCTGACAACTGTGGGAGATAGATGCTATTATTAATCTCACTTTACAATTGAGGAAACTGAGTCAAGCAGAGTTTAAATGACTCGCTGAAGTCATTTGCTAAGCCAAAGCTAGCAGGTAGTTGAAACTGGATTCAAATCCCAGTCTTTCTAACTCTAGATCCAGTGTTCTATCTATTTTGCCATCTAACTGATTCCTAAGAAAAAAAACACTCTAATCACCATTCTGCAACCAGGGGCACCTAAGAGTCATTATGTTAGAATGGAAGAAATACTGGTGAATCAGGGGGAAAAAATGGAGGCTGAATACTTGATTCCACAAACATTGTGACATTTCTGTGGCCTACTGGAGAGAATTCCTAGAATCAGGAAGATTTAAATATAAATATCATCTCCAACACTATAACCATAGAATGTCTTTTAACAACAAAATAGTTAAAGCACTAGATGTAGAATTGGGAAAATGTGAATACGAGAATCCATAGATACCCATCCAGGGTCATAAAGTCACAATAATTTCAACATCTGTAAAGAATGTAGCTGGCTTTGATGACCTTTCCAGCTCTAAATCCATGATCCTATGATCTCTCAAAAGTCATATGTAAAATAGAGATAATACCCATAGCACCTACCTTAAAGGTGATATAGCAGAAGAAACACCAGCCCCAGAGTCATTATGTGAGTTGAAATCCACTTTCTAACATTTATGACATTGGGTGAATTATATAATACCCCTATATCCCGGTTTCTTCATTTGTAAAATAAGATTGAACTAGGTGGCCTTTAAGGTATATATCAGCCCTAGATCTCAAAAGAAATGATGTATAAAGAATGTTGCAAACAACAGATTAAAATTCTAATAACCTTATAAAATATGAAAATGAAAACAATTTCCACAAATTAATATCATATCATTTTTTTAAGTCTAGGGTATGATGGAAACAAAAAATGGAGCAAGTTATAGATACAAAAAGGATTTTTGTTTTGAGGGCAGATAGTAGTTAGGCCTTGATGAATATTTGGAGTTGTCATATACTAAAATGAAACTGTTGATGGGTAGGTGGGATACATTGCTGCCTATCCACAGGAACTCTAATATTCTCTAAATCAGTCTGAAAATAATTTCAGCAAACAGACCAAGAACTATTCTATACAATAGATGGCAGGGGAATCTATTTCTCTCTTGAGTTCAATTTAAGATTACTAGCTAGTAATAACATCCAGTATTTATTTATGTAGAGTTTTACGATTTACAAAGTATTGTGTGTGTGTGTGTGTGTGTGTGTGTGTGTGTATAAATCTCATTGGATCCTCACAATCCTTAGGTAGGTGCTATTATTATTCTCATTTTACAAATGAGGAAACTGAGACTGAGAGAGCTTAAATGGCTTCACCAGAATGAATTAAAATGCCTCAGACACTAAAAAGGCAGAGTTGATTTTTATACATTATTTCAAAGAAGACACTCCTCATGTAGTATGTGTGTCACAATAGCTATGAGGGAAAAGTAAGATCAATTAGATAACTACTAAATTGAGACTCATAATAATGTTAGATTTTGGAAGTTTATGAAAGTATTAATTATTTTAAGCTCTATTTTTTCTATCTTTAAGGCCCTTTCATTTTGGCATGAGATATATATATATATGTGTATATATATATATATATATAAATTTATAAATAAATATCTTATTTTTAGAAATGTTAAATGGGAATGACAAACATTAATGCAAAATCAAAACAACTAAACTGCTAAGCTGTCATTTGCTCCTGAAGTTATCATCATTTGAGATTTTGCAGCCTCAAGCAGTTGCAATGATGGTTTCCTTTCACTAGCAAAACCACTGAGGATGTCTCTAATAGATGTTACATCTGCACATATGCTGTCAGTTGCCCTTCCTTCACGCTTATTCTGCCCTGACTGGCTTTGCACATCTGTTGTAATCTTGTGAATAATATTAAATATGCTTTTGCGCAATGTGTTGCTGCAAGGCAAAACCACAAGAAAATTCATTAGGCAGTAAAGACTGGGGAAATAAGGACATCACATCATGGAGCATCTCATTGCAGCCATCGTGTGCTTGAATTGGGAGTAAGGAACACTATGTCCTGATCTCATTTCTGCTCCTCCCTTGCTGAGAAGCCTTGGGGAAGTTTCTTAATGTTTCAGTCTGTTATTCATCTGAAGAGTGGGAATAGTCATATTTATTGCAGATGCCTCATAGAGGGCTTGTGAAAATTAATTAACGCTTCTTAAATACTTTGAGAAAATAGTCTCTCAAAAGTCTGGGTTGTACAACTTCTTTTATAGGTTTTATAGATCCCAGATGCATTTCCATACCAAGGTTTTTGATACATGTGGAAATTCATGAAAATGAGAGTTCACAACCTATGCAAGCCTGCCTTTCCAGGTACCATTCTTGTTCATCTTCTCCCATCAATTTATCATAGACAGTCCACTCAATGACCTTCACTGAATTCTGTTCATTTTCTCTTTGTGACTTGTCCATCTCTTTTTGAGGTCACAAAAATTTTAGATCCCATATTTTGATGGCATTTTAATATTACTTCTGCTGTATACTCTGTAGCAGCTTGCTTTTACCCAATCAGATATCTCTGGTCAATTCCCAATTTCAATTTTTAGGAGCTATAATATTCCTTGACTCACAAATATATAACATAAATAGAAGATAAGAATGGTAGAATCAAATATTTATAGCTGGAAGGGACCTACAGGTCATCTAGTATAAATCTCTCATTTTATAGATGAGGAGACTGAGGCACAGAAAAATTGTCTTACCCAGGGTCACAAAGCTAGCAAAAATCTGAGGTGAGATTTGGATCTAGATCTTCCTACCTTCAGATTAAAGTGACCTACTCATCATACCATTAACTCTAGTGCCTTAATTGTGTTATTCCCAATTTATCCATATATATTCATATATATGCATATATAAACACAGTCATATAGGCTAAAATGTCAGGAAAAGTTAATGATGAATGTTGGAGGGGATGTGGGAGGGCTGGTACACTGATGCATTGTTGGTGGAGCTGTGAACGGATACAGCCATTCTGGAGAGCAATTTGGAGCTATGCTCAAAAAGTTATCAAACTGTGCATACCCTTTGACCCAGCAGCATTTCTATTGGGCTTATATCCCAAAGAAATCATAAAGGAGGGAAAGGGCCCCACTTGTGCAAGAATGTTTGTGGCAGCCCTTTTTGTGGTGGCTAGAAACTGGAAATTGAATAGATGCCCTTCAATTGGAGAATGGCTGAACAAATTATGGTATATGAATGTTATGGAATATTATTGTTCTGTAAGAAATGACCAGCAAGGTGATTTCAGAGAGGCCTGGAGAGACTTGCATGAACTGATGCTGAGTGAAATGAGCAGAACCAGGAGATCATTATACACGGCAACAACAATATTACATCATGATCAATTCTGATGGACATGGGTCTCTTCAACAATGAAATGTTTGAAACCACCTCCAATTGTTCACTGAAGAAAGCCATATACACCCAGAGAGAGGGATATGAAATGTGGACCACAACATAACATTCTCATATTCCTTGATTGATTTGCTTACATTGTGTTTCCTTTATCTGATATATCGTTTGTGTAGATAAGATTTTTCTTGCATAACAATGATAAGTTTGGAAATATGTATACATATATTTGTTTTGCCAATATTTTAACATAATTAACATGTAGTGGATATCCTGCCATCTAGGGGAGGGGTGGGGAGTTGGGGGGAAAAATTTGTAACAGAAAGCTATGTAAGGGTTAGTGTTGAAGAATTATCCATACATATGTTATGCAAATAAAATAAAATTTAAAAAAAAAAGAATGGACTAAAGAAGTCACATATTGCTAATATTAACCAATAACTATTATTAAAAAAATACAGCACATTGTTGGTTTTTAAAACTTAATTAAAAACACATATTGGCAAATGTTAAAAAAAATAAAATAAACAGTCATATATAGTCTTATTCATAATGTTTACATGTTGTTTCTCATGCAATATATTGTAAGCAACTTAAGAACTTGTATTATTCCCAATTTATCTCATATATATGTATATAAATACATGTACATATGTATGCCTTGCTCATACATAATATTTTTTCATGTCTCTCACCCAGTATATAGAGAGCAACTTAAGAGCAGGAACTATCTTTTACTTCCCTATATTCTTCATTCTTGGCACTGTACCTAGCACATAAAAAGTACTTAATGAATATCTGTTGAATGACTGACGCACCATGATTCAAAATATGTATTTCATATAGAACCTATTTAATAAAAACTCAGTGAATGGGTCTGAAATTCAAACTGTTTGATGTGGCCTAGGAAAATTCACAATAGCTTTGTCACCTACAAAAAGCTAGTAAGTTAATACTTACAAGTGAATCTTAATATACTATTCACTAATCAAAGTACTTCCCAAAGATTTGACCACTAGTAAGGATTGTGAAATAGCAAGAGGAAGTTTTTAACATTAATTCCTTCTAAAAAACAGGTGGTTGTGTTTTCCCCTTTGTTACTAAAGCATTTCCTGACAAATCACTAGAACGACTTCCCAATGGTAAGACAGCTTTTTACAATCATTACTCTGTGCCCATGGAAATGTTTTCTGCAGTTGTCTTGTTGCAAATTAACTGAACAGTGTTGACATTAATCACCAGGCCTCCTTATCTCCATTTAGAAAAATAGGGAATGCTTGGCTTTATTTATTTATGTATTTTGGATCCCTAATACCATGAATTACCCAACACAACTTTTTGCATCATTTATAAGGTTCTTAATTTCCTTAATAGGCCTAATTAGTATATTGGTGTTTTGTTGCCCAAGGACAGTGAATATTTTCAAATGAGTTTGCTCTTTGTTTAAATGGCCTAAATGACTCTCATAATGACCAATTCCTAATAGAAGCAGACCTTATTTCATTAATAGGACACCACCCTCTGAATACTTTTCTGCCACAGCATTTTAAACCAGCAATTTAGTGGTGAGTTTTCAACAAAACAAAGAAATTAGCCAAGTTGGAAGTGAAGATAGAGCTTCAAACCTTGACTCAAATCATTCACTATGCTCACCATAATAGTTGGCACTTTACAAGATATATGTCACTGATAGATCCTAAATGTTTTAATAAACAGTTCTAAATTGTGTGGTTGAATTTTGATTTCCCCACCAACTTAATTTGAGATTTGCATGTAACTTGTAGAAGAAACAATCAGCTTCTTCATATGTAAACTAGATATAATTTTATTTGCATTCTCTACTATTTACTACAATGCTCTACTACAGAACTATGATGATCAAATGATTGGAAAGCTTTTGTAACCCTACTTCAAATGTCTTCAATTTTACCGATGAGGTTTATCTCCCAATTGGCATAGAATATAAGCCTTAGGTTTATGAGCTTGATGTCAGGAAGATCTGCCTCAGGCTATATGACCTTAAATAGGTCATTTAACTCCTCAATACAAGCTGCAAAGGCTTACAAGTTGGTCAACATTCTCCTAGTCTTAGTATGAGTGAAAGTTTCAATATTGTAGGGCCAACCTGGCAAGGAGCTTCTTCATACTTAGCTAGATTGATCCTTACAAAACAGAAATTAAGTTCATCTGTTACTGAATTGATCAATATACATCTTATATGAATACAAGTGAAATTTAAAAATATAATTGGTCATTGATCTTCTAGTGAAAGTATGGGATAACAGATGGACAGCCCAAATAAAACATATATACAAGTGAAATGTTAAAAGAGAAAAACTTACTGTAATCTTTAGGTCTCTTTTTAAAAACAGTGATCAATAGTTATGATCACTGGCTAAAAAAGTATGAGTAGGTTGTGATCCAAAACATGGGAATTTACTACACTGATAAATTAACAAGCCCACTGATGTATTTTATTAGTAATAATTAAAAATAATTTCTAATACTTATGTGGTACTTATTATATTATTTATTTAAACCTTTCTATAACCTGGAGAGGAAGGTAGTATTATTAATGTAACTTTACAGGTATACTTTACAGGAAACTGAGATATGAAGAAGCTATGTTATTTGCCTAGGGTCAAAGTGATTAAATGTCTGAGGCCAGATTTTTTTAATTAAAGCTTTTTTATTTTTAAAATATATACATGGGTAATTTTCAACATTCACCCTTATAAAACCTTGTGTTCTAACTTTTTCACTCCTTTCCCCCCACTCCCTCCCATAGACAGCTAGTGATCTAATATATGTTAAACATGTGCAATTCTTCTATACATATTTATATATCATGTTGCAAAAGAAAAATCAGATCAAAAAGGGAAAAAAATGAGAAAAAACAAAATGTAAGCAAGCAACAATAAAAAGAATTAAAATGTTATGTTGTGATCCATGATCCACCTTCAGTTCCCACTATCCTTTCTCTAGGTACTAGATGTCTAGAAGACAATAGTCTTCATCACAAGACCATTGGAATTGGCCTAAATCATCTCATTGTTGAGGAGAGTTTCATTCATCATAATTGATCGTTTAATCTTGCTGTTGTTATGTATAATGATCTCCTGGTTCTGGTCATTTTCCTTAGCATCACATCATGTAAGTCTCTCCAATGAGACCAGATTTGAAATCTGATCTCCCTGAGTTCACCACTTTACCCATTGTACTGTCTATGTTTATTTGAAGTACTTTTCTCACCCTTTCTCTCTTTTCCAGGGTAAATATCCCCAAATCCTCTAACTGATCTTTATTTCTCATTATTTCAAATCTTGTCATAAAACTGGCTACTCTTCATTGCAACACCCCAACTTCTCAATGTCTTTTCTAAATTATGGTACCTAGAAATAAAAACAACAATCTAGAAGGAATCTGGCATTGTCAGAGCTTAATGAGTTTATATCACTCTGAGACATTATGCTTTCCTTAATGTAATACTTAACCAAGTATTACATTAAATTACTTTGTTTTTTGGTTTTTTTTGCTGTAACTTCTAACTCATGTAGCTTGTGACTTTTTAATTCTTTGGGTATTTTTTGTTTTAGTTTTTGGTTGTTTTGTTTTTGTTTTTGTTTTTGTTTTGACAAGAAATGTTATCTATCAATTCTTCCCTCATCTTGAACTCCTTATAGTTGAATTTTTGAACCCAGATTTAAAATTTTACATTGACCCTTAAATTTTATTTCATCAAATTCAACACAATAATCTAGAATATCAAGATTTTCTCAGATCCTTTTTCATTCACAACTCATTGTTATCATTTCAATCATCAGCTCCAATGCTAGAATTTAGAGTGTGTGAGGTTTACAAAACATTTTACTTAATTATCTGATTTTTGCCCTCACAAAAACCCTCTGGGATAAGTATCATTATTTTCCTTATTTTACAAATGGGAAAACTGATGTTGAGAAGTTAAATGATCTGTCTAGAGTCATAAAACCTGAGGCAGCTTTTGTACCCAGATCTTCCTAACATCAAGCTCAGTACCTTATCAAATATACTCTGCCAGTTTCTCTCTCTTTTCTCTTGGTTTTGGAAATTACAAAAACATATATTTAAAGTTGGGAGATACTCCCAAAGTGGATTGGGAAGTCTAGAAATGTAATGGGGATCTACTCTTTGATATGTATGTGTATATATGAGAAAGGGGAAGAATATTTTTCAGGTATTTAACTACTTAACATGTCACAGTGGGAATTTTTTTCATATTATGGCAAGGTGACTGCCAAGGGCCTTCCAATTGTCAAAATCTGTTCATTTTTCTCCTGGCTACACAAAAGATTTTTCCCCTGGACTTTCTCTACAACGTCACACAAACTTCTTCACTGTGGATATTCATTGAAGCCTTGTATTTCACATGCTGTAAATATCCTCCACCCCTTTACCTCATCCCTCTAAATGGGTGGTTCCTCTCAGAACCTCCATTTTAAGGAAGATGCCCAATCTATGCATATCTTCATTTCTGTCTAGATTGAACTTATGACTTCTCCCAAATTATCTTATTTTCCTAGTAAATTTATTTATTTTTAGTACACATTGCTTTATGAATCATGTTGAGAGAGAAAAATCAGAGCAAAAGGGAAAAACCATGGGAAAGTTAAAAAAAAAAACAGAAAAAATAAAGTGAACACAGCATATGTTGATTGACAGTCCAGCCTTTCATAGATGATCATCTCACATTCTTGCTGTTAATGTATACAAAGTATTTCTGGTTCTGATGCTCAACATCAGTTCATATAAATATTTCCAGGACTTTCCAAAATCATCTCACAACTTGTTCAACCATTCTCCAATTGATGGGCATCTGTTCATTTTCAATTCTTTATTACCACAAAAAGAACTGTTATATTTTTGGACATGTGGGTCGTTTTCTCTCCTTTAAGATTCCTTGAAATACGGACCCAATAATGGTACTTCTGGGTGAAAGGGTATGCGGTTTATAGCCCTTTGGACAAGTTCCAAATTGCTCTCCAGAATGGTTGTATTATTTCACAACTCCACCAACGATGCATTAGTATCCCAGTTTTCCCACATCCCCTCCAACCCTCCAATATTTAGCATTATCTTTTCTTGTCATCTTAACCAATCTAAGAGGTATGGGGTGTTGTTTAAATTTGCTTTAATTTGCATTTCTCTAATCAATAGTGACAGAGCATTTTTCATATAACTATAGATGGCTTTAATTTTGTCATCTGAAAATTATTTGTTCATATCCTTTGACTTTATCAATTGGGAAATGACTTGTATTCTTATAAATTTGATATAGTTCTTCATATATTTTAGAAATGAGACCTTTATCAGAAACACTGGCTATAAAAATTTTTTCCCAGTTTTATACTTCCCTTTTAATCTTGTTTCTTCTGTTGGTTTCGTTTATGCAAAATGTTTTAATTTAATGTAATCAAAGTTGTTTGTTTTGCCTTTCATAATGTTCTTTAGTTGTTCTTTGGTCATAAATTCCTCCCTTCTCCAAAGATGTGATAGGTAAATTGTCCCTTGCTTTACTAATTTGTTTATGGTATCATCCTTAATGCCCAAATCATGTACCTATTTTGACTTTATTTTTGTATGGGG
>JAJPUD010004139.1:104723-121973 GCA_023553655.1 Myrmecobius fasciatus | reverse complement strand
GTGGAATAAATTTATGTCCAAAGAAGACCTGGAACTCCTAATTGAACACCAGATGGATAATTTTGATTATATTAAATTAAAAAGTTTCTGTACAAACAAAACAAATGCAGACAATATTAGAAGGGAAGCATCAAATTGGGAAATCATCTTTACATTTAATGGTTCTGATAAAGGCCTCATTTCTAAAATATATAGAAAATTGTCTCATATATATAAGAATTCAAGCCACTCTTCAATAGATAAGTGGTCAAGGGATATGAACAGACAATTTTCAGAGGATGAAATTAAAACCATCTCTAGTCATATGAAAAGTTGCTCCAAATCACTATTGATCAGAGAAATTCAAATTAAGACATCTCTGAGGTACCACTACACACCTGTCAGATTGGCTAAAATGACAGGAAAAGATAACGATGAATGTTGGAGGGGATGTGGGAAAACTGGGACACTAATACATTGTTGGTGGAACTGTGAACGGATCCAACCATTCTGGAGAGCAATTTGGAGCTATGCTCAAAAAGTTGTCAAACTGTGCATACCCTTTGACCCAGCAGTGTTTCTACTGGGCCTATATCCCAAAGAGATCTTAGAGAAGGGAAAGGGCCCCACATGTGCAAGAATGTTTGTGGCAGCCCTTTTTGTAGTGGCTAGAAACTAGAAACTGAAGGGATGCCCATCAATTGGAGAGTGGCTGAATAAATTATGGTATATGAATGTTATGGAATATTATTGCTCTGTAAGAAACGACCAGGAGGACAATTTCAGAGAGGCCTGGAGAGACTTGCATGAACTGATGCTGAGTGAAACGAGCAGAATCAGGAGATCATCATACACAGCATCAACAGTATTACATGATGATCAATTCTGATGGACATGGCTCTCTGCAACAAAGAATTGTCTCAAACCAGTTCCAATTGTTCACTGAAGAAAACCATATACACCCAGAGAGAGGGAAATGAAATATGGACCACAACGTAACATTTTCATGATCTCTATTGACATTTGCTTGCATTGTGTTGCCTTTCTCTGATTCTTTTTTTTCTTGTAGATAGGATTTTTCTTGCATAACTTTTCAAGCATTTCAACATTATTAACATGTAGTGAACTTCCTGCCATCTAGGGGAGGGGAGGGGACTGGGGGTAAAATTTGTAATGGAAAGCTTTGTAAAGATCAATGTTGGGGAACTACCCATATATATGTTATACAAATAAAAAGCTTTAATAAAAAAAAATAATAAAGAAAGAAAGAAAGAAAGAAAAAAGTAGATCAATTTAGGAAGAATGGTCAATTTTAATATATTAGTTTGGCTTACCTATGAGCAGTTGATATTTTTCCAGTTGTTTAGATCTGATTTTATTTATGTGAAAAGTGTTTTGTAATTGTATTCATATAGTTCTTAGATTTGTCTTGGCAGGTTATCTCCAAGTATTTTATTTTGTCTATAGCAACTTTAAGTGGAATTTCTCTCTCTTGTAGATGGCCTTTGTCAATAATATATAGAAATGTTGATGATTTGTGTGGGTTTACTTTATATCTTGCAATTTTGCTAAAGCTATGAATTTGTTCCAGAAGGTTTTTGGATCATTTTTTAAAGATTCCTTAATTATATCATCATATCATCTGCAAAGAGTGATAGTTTTATTTCCTCATTTCCTATTCTACTTCCTTTCATTTCTTTTTCTTTTCTTATTACCAAAGCTAACATTTCTAGTACAATGTTGAATAATAGTAGTGATAATGGGCATCCTTGTTTCAGTACTGATCTTATTGGGAATGTGTCCAGCTTCTCTCCATTGGTTTTAAATAGATATTGCTTACTATTTTAAGGAAAGCTCCCTTTATCCCTATGCTCTCTAGTATTTTACAAGGAATAGGTGCTGGGGCAGCTAGGTGGCGCAGTGGATAGAACACCAGCTCTGAAGTCAGGAAGACCTGAGTTCAAATCTGGTCTCAGATACTTAGCATTTCCTAGCTGTGTGATCTTGGACAAGTCACATAACCCCAATTGCCTCAGCAAAAAGCAAAAAAAAAAAAAAGGAATGGGTGCTGTCTTTTGTCAAAAACCTTTTTCTGCATCTATTGAGATTATCATATGGTTTCTGTTGATTTTGTTATCGATATGGTCAATTATAACAATAGTTTTTTTTTTTTTTAAATTGAACTAGCCCTGTATTCTTAGTATAAATCGCACTTCGTTATAGGATATTATCCTGCTGATAAATTGCTGTAATCTCTTTGCTAATATTTTATTTAAAATTTTTTACATCAATATTCATTAGAAAGATTGATCTGTAATCTTATTTTTCTGTTTTGGCTCTTCTTGGTTTAGATATCAGTACCATATTTGTGTCAAAGAAGGAATTTGACAGTAATCCTTCTTTATCTATTTTTCCAAATACTTACATAATATTAGAATTAATTCTTCTTTAAATGTTTGGTAGAATTTACTTGTGAATCCATCTGTCCCTGGAGATTTTTTCTTAGGGCCTATTACTTGGTGAATACACATTTAGTATCATTACCATTTAATTGTTTATGGTACCTTTTATTAAGGTGTACTTTCCTTCATTATATCTTTCAATAATATGTATTTTAACTTTTGCTCTATCAGAAATCAGAATTGCTATGCCTGCTTTTTTTTTTACTTCAGTTGAAGTGTAATAAATTCTGTTCCAACTTTTTACCTTTACTCTGTATGTGTCTCTCTGTGCCAAATGTGTTTCTTGTAAACAATATATTGTGGGATTCTGTTTTTTAATCCATTCTGCTATTCATTTCCACTTCTGTTTTATGGGAGAATTCATCCCATTCACATTTACAGTTATGATTACCAGCTCTGTATTTTCCTCTGTTTTATTTTCTCCCTTGTATATACTTTTCTTCTCTCTTTCTACCCTGTCCTTGTCTTTTTTTTACCTGCCCCACCCACTGCCCTATCTCCTATCACCTCTCCCCCCTTCCCTTAATAATGTTTTTTAACCCAATTCTTATCTTCTATAACCTTTTCACCCCTTCTCTTACCTTTTTCCACATGATTCTGCCCTCCCTTCTATCCTGCCTTTTTCTTTCCTCTTTCTCCTCTTAGTTCTTTACAGGGTTAGATAAATTTCTATACTCAACTAAATGATTAAATTATTCCTTGTTATTAACTCATTGATGAAATCAAGTTCATCCTCCTCCCTTCTTTCCCTGACTGTAATAGGTCTTTTGCATCTCTTCATGTGAAATAATTGTCCTAAATTGTCCTATTATTCCTTCTCTTTCCTCTTTTTTCCAGTACAGATCTTTTTTCATTCCTTAATGTCTTTTCTTTGATTTCATCACAGCAGAGATTATTCACAACTATATCCTCAGTACCTGTGATGCTCCCTTCTGTCTGGCCCAGTGACAGATACAGTTCTCAAGACTTACAAAAATAGTTTTCCCACATAGGGATATAAACATTTTAATCTTTGAGTAATATAATAATCATGGCAGTTTCCCTTAATGATCTCTTGAAGAAGGCTCTTTCATTGTTCATGGCCTTCAGGAAGGTCAATAATTTTTAAATTGTCTCTTCTGGATCTATTTTACAGTTTGGCTGTTTTCCCAATGAAGTATTTCACATTTTCTTTCATTTTTTCATATTTTTTAGTTTGTTTGACGGATTCTTGCTATCTCACAGAGTCATTAGCTTCCATTTGCCCCGCTGTAGAATTTAATGTGTGATTTTCTTCAATTAGCTTTTGTATCTCTTTTTCCATTTGGATAATTCTATTTTTTTCAAGGATTTGTTTTCTTCAATTTTCTTTCCTTCCTTTTCCAAGCTGTTGACTGTCTCATTCTTACTTCTCATTTCCTTTCTCACTTTTTCTTCTTTTTCTCTTACTTGCTTTTTAAAGTCTTTTATGAGTACTTTCCTCACCCCAGTGAGATTGACCTTTCTTGAAGCTTTTCCAGTCTAACTTGAGCTGGAGAGTGGTTTCATTCAGTCAGATTCTTTTCAGAGGCTTGGTTTCATGTAGTTTTCAAGGAAAACTGGGAGAGCTTCAGCAGCTTCCTGGCTTTACTCTGCCATCTTGGCTCCACCCCTAGAAGTTGTTCTGCTCCATCCTTTTACCGATACTTTCTCTACAAAGATTTGGCACCAGGTATATTTATCACCTCCTACCTTCCAGCTTCAATTCTCTACTATTCCAGCTTCCTTTTTCTTAGATTTCATACTTTTTGAGGACAGGTATTCTATTTTTGGGGGGTTTATTTTTGTGTTAAAAGCATTTGGCACATGCTTAGTTCACAATAAATGCTTGATACATACCTTTTGACTTCATAAACTTTCCAAGTAGAATTGTAAATGCTCCTGAAATCCACAAATCTGAGCACTATTTCTACACTTTACATGGTCATAATATCATAAATCAAATACAGAAATACAAACTTTGTTAGCACAGATTATGAAAGCTTCTTGTCCAGACTTCCCAAATTGGGGGAAATTATATGCTTCTACTTAAACATCTAAGAAAGCTGAATGGGGGGGGAGGTTCATGGCCTACTATGGACATTTTTGGAATGATTTGAGTAAAGTCATGATTGAGACCCTCAATAAATTGATAGGAAATTAAAGTGGAAGGGTTGGCTAATATAATGGCTAACAGTAATGACCCAAAGAAGTCATGTCAAGTGTAGAGTATTGTTTGGAATTGAATATTATGAAAGGCAGTTGGCATAAAAGTGGAATCTTTGTCTTGAGCAGAAAATAATAATAATCAACATCAGGGAGGAAAGTTGCCTTTATGGGTGGCAAGTTCTGACTCTCTAGGATTTCTTCATAGAGACAGGACAACTACTTGACAACATAAAGTAGATTTTTTTTTCATGTAGGAACAGCATTTGAGTTCCTTTCCAACCCTAAAATCCTATGAATCTATTATTTAACACTATCTTTTTTTTTCCAGTGAGGGTTCTAGTGAGGAAAAAAAATTTTTAATAGTAAAGCTTTTTGAGATTTAGAAAAATTTCTTTTGTTTTCTTCTGATGCCCTAGAAAAGTATTTAACATGGTATTGATGATCTCTCATTGCTAATCTCAGTTGCTCTCAGACATAAAATGAGAAAAAATTTAAATATTCCAGTCATCAGGAAATCCAATCAATTTAAATAACCCAATTTATGCCACTGGCAATGCAAGTCCTACATACTACAAAGGAATCAGTCTTATCCTGACTCCAAGATCTATGCTTTAGAAGGACAAAAGTGGATCTATTCAACCTTGCAATATTCACTTACTTTATGACAGACGGGAATTTGTAATAATGTGACTCTAGGGAGTTAATCTATGTAGCTGATTCCGCATTTGTTGATGGTAGGTCATTCCAGCATAGAAGTCAGCAGTGACCATCTGCAGAATTATAAACATGGCAGAAAGAAAAGTGAAGTGAAAGGAAGCATTACCTAGTTTAAAGTAAAATGCAGTTGTTGTTTTGGGTTTTTTTAAAGGTAATGATTGTTAGTACAGGAGGAATAACAGATTTGAGCCATATTTTTTTTTTAATTTTTCATTACCATTATAGCAAACACTTTAAAAAAAAAAGATTATTCCAGCAAGGACTATGTTTGAAGGATCATAGGTCTCGGAATACTTTATTTCATAGAGCAAAAGAGCTGAGTTTATGACCAAGGATAAATTAACAGCAACGTTAATCCTGAATTGGAGAGGGAAGAAGGAGAGAGAAATGGACATTTAATGATCTGAAAGACTGTTAGATATTTGTGAGAAATAACAACAGCATACACAAGGGAAAATTCTACATCAGGATAAATATAAAATAAACATTATGTACCAATTACAAGGGACTCAATGAAATCAAACTGTTTACTTTTTATATGTGAAAATTTTATCTATTTTTTGACTATCGTTTTTATTTTGGTAATATAAAAGAAAGGCTTGGCCAAGATTAGAAGGGAATCAGAAAATTGGGAAAAAAATCTTTTTATCCAAGGGTTCCAATAAAAGCCTCATTTCTAAAATATATAGAGAATTGATTCAAATTTATAAGAATACAATCCATTATCCAATTGATAAATGATAAAAGGATATAAACAGACAATTTTCAGATGTAGAAATTAAAACCATTTCTAGTCATATGAAAAAAATGCTCTAAACCACTATTGATCAGAGAAATGAAAATTAAGACAGCTCTGAGGTACCACTACATACCTCCTAGATTGGCTAAGGTGACAGGAAAAGATAATGATAAATGTTGGAGAGGATATGGGAAAAATGGGACACTAATACATTATTGGTGGAATTGTGAACAGATCCAACCATTCTAGAGAGTAATTTGGAACTATGCCCAAAGGGCTATCAAACTGTGCATACCCTTTGATCCAGCAGTGTTTCTATTGGATCTGTATCTCAAAAAGATCACAAAAAAGGGAAAAGAATCCCATATGCAAAAAATATTAGTAGCATCCTTTTTTATAGTGGCAAGGAACAGAAAACTGAGTGGATGACCATCAGTTATAGAATGGCTGAATAAGTTATGTTATATGAATGTTATGGAATATTGTTCTATAAGAAAAAATCAGTAGGATGATTTCAGAAAGGCCTAGAAAGATTCATACACATTAGCTGATGCTAAGTGAAGGGAGTAAAACCAAGAGAATATTGTACACAATAACAACAAGATTATGTGATGATCAATTCTAATTTATGTGACTTTTCAACAATGAAGTAATTCAAGCCAATTCCAAAAAACTTGAGATGGAGAGAGCCATCTGCATCCAGAAAGAAGACTGTCAGAACTGAATGTAGATCACAACATAGTTTGTTTTTATTTCCCACTTTTTTATTTGCTTGCTTTTTGTTTTTTTTTCTTATTTTTCCCTTTTTAATTTTATTTTTCTTGTGCAGCATGATAAATGTGAAAATATGTATTGAAGAATTGTGCATGTTTAACATATGTTGGAATACTTGCTGTCAGGGGAGGGGTTAAGAGAAGGGAGGAAGAAAAATTTTAAGCGCAAGAGTTTTGCAAGGGTAAATATTGAAAACTATCTTTGCATGTATTTTGAAAATAAAAAGTTATTATTTTTTAAAAAAAGAGAAGAAAGGCTTGGATTGAACTTGGAATGGTGAGGTGATTCCAAAACAAACAAACAAACAAACAAATAAATAAAATATAGGGGGAAAAAGGAGCAATTATCTCATACAATGAGACCAAAAAAAAAAAAAAAAGGAAAATTTGCTACACAAAAAGTTGGTGGAGAGAGGGTGAGTAATGCTTAAACCTTCCTCTTATATGGAATGAGTTAAAGGTAGGAAATAAAAGTCTTCTAAATTAAGAAAAACACAAGAAAGCAAGGGAGAGGATAAGGGAGGGACTCTTGGAGAAGTGGGTAGGTTAAGGAATAGAAGGGCAAGGTAGTGGGTAGAAATAAAGCAAAGCAATGAGACTGATAGAAATAGGGTGAGAAAGATAGTGAGCAAAAATTGGAAGGGGATGAATTTACCCATAAAATGGAAACTTGATAGCTGATTTTTAAAAATTGAATTCAACAATAAATTGCTTTCAGGAAATGCTATAATAATGAGAGACACACACAAACATAAAAATAAAGGTTAGGAGTAGAATTTATTATGTAAAAAAGCAGAGTAGCAATCACAATCTCAGACAAATTTAAAATTAAAATAGATTTAATCAAAAAAGAAAAATAGAGAATTTATACTCCATATCAGCTATATTATTTAATATTATTTTGGAACATTCAAAACAACTAAACAATATAAAATACCTGAGAGTATGCCCACCAAAACAAACACAGGAACTGATATAAACATAAAATAATTTTTATGGAAATAAAATTAAATCCAAATAATTGAAGAATTATTTATTATTCATGGGTAGCTAAAGGCAATAAAATTTTTTAAAATAATAATTTTACTTAACTAATATACTTATGAAATGTTACCCCAATTAAAATACTAAAAATTATGTTACTAAGTTAGAAAAAATAATAACAAAGAACAAAAAAGTCAGTATCTTCAAAAGAACCAGGGGAAAAGATGTAAAGGAAGCAGATTCAGTACTATCAGATTTTAAACTATATTATAAGATAAGAAAACTGTTGAAGTATAAAATGGATAATTTTGATTATTTTAGATTACAATTTTCTTGCAGAAATACAACTTACACAACCAAGAATAGAAAAAATGCAGGAAGGTGGGAATAAATTTTCATAGATAGTCTCTCAGAATGTGCTTGGGTTGGAATATTGCTGTGGTAGGAAATGGTAACTTTGGAAAACTGGTTGATTTGAAGACATGGAAAGACTTGATTTTATGAAGGAAGATGCTATCTACCTTTAGAGAAACAGAAGTGGAAGTAAGCATAGTATGATCTTACATATATGTCTCTGAGTGTATATTAGTGTATTTCTAAATATCAAGTGCACAACAGAAAACAAAAGAAAACCTCCAAGGAAACCAAGAAAAACTGGACAGTTTTGAAAACAATTAGTAATATTTATTATGTAGGTTTTCTTGACATGGAAATTTATTATTTTGTATTGAATCCTCTCTTAATTTCTACTCTATACATGGTAATTTTTTTCTTACATTGTATTTGTTTAAAATAAAATTTAAAACTTAAAAAAATATTATTCATTATTAGAATATATTTTGAAGGATTCTAGATATTCCAGCATGTAGAGGGTCACAGATAGTAGGGGAACTCTGAGTGAGATGTAAGACCCTCCAGCCCAGCAAGGGAACATACTGAAGTGTATGGTTTGGTTCCCCATCCCCCTAGGGGTGCCTCTGCCTTCCTGAGAAGTCAGGGGACATGACAACCTGTGCTATAATTAAAGCTGAGTTATACTAAGTGGCAAGGAAACATCTTTTTTTTCCAAATATATGACATAGTGCTCTGCACAGAGTAGGTGCTTAATAAATAATCATTGATCTTTATATTTAATGCTTTAAAAGTTACAAATTAGATAAATAGATTATATAGAGAGAGAAAAGGAAAGGAGAAAAGAGACAGGGGAGTGGAAGGAGGAAGAAACACAAAGGGGAGGGAAGGAAGGGAAAGGGAAAGATGAGAAGAGGAGGGGAGGAGAAGGAAAGACCAGATTTTCAGCATCCAGCAGTTCATGTGACAAAGGAAACACATTTTCTATTAAGGTCTCATTAACCTATGCCACTTTTCCACCCACTACTTATTGATTTCTGTCTTGCCATATTCACCTTTGTCCTTCAATGGTAAAAGAGCTGAAGCTTTCAACAGAATAAATATTTTGTATATGTTTTTGAACTTTAAATATTTTGTTCAGTGAAATAAATCCATCTGTAAGCATAGGGTCATAAGATTATAGCTAGAATGGACTTTAGAGTTCAATGACTTCTCCAAGGTCATATAGGCAAGATGTTGCAGAACTAGAATTTAAATCCATAGCCTCTGTCTTCAAATAGAATTTTCTTTCTGCTATATCTTAAGAAGTATTTAACATACAATACTAGGTCATATTATAGTATAATAAGATTAGAAGTAGAAGGGATCTAGGAGAAGGTCATCCACACTAAAATCTTCATTTTACAAATGAGGAAATTAAGGCCCAGAGGAGTTGTGACTTGAACAAAGTCATACATATATATATATATATATATATATATATATATATAACAGCAGAGACAGAAGGCAAATACAGTTCCTTTGTCTTTAAATCCAGCACTCTTTCCAGTACAGTAAAGAGAACAACCCTCTACCAAAATTCTATTCTAATACTGCCTGATAGGAAAAAGGAGATCCAGGTCTCCCAAGAATTTTACCACTGAAGGAAAAGTTCTGACAGTCCCTAATCATCTGAGCAAAGTTCTAAGTATAGGGCTGATGATGTGTGTCATCTGAGAAACAGACAAGTTAGATTGGGAGATCATCACTAAGTAGCTATATAATGAATTTTTTTTTTATTTTTTGACAGGACCTCTTGTTAATGAAGTTCTCCCTCGAATATGAAGACCATCACTGAAACTATGGAGAGGTGATACCAACATCAATTGAATATGTTGAAAAAAAAAAAAAAGCTTACACGGATGAAATTAAAGTCCCTCAAAGTACCAAGGCATTATGAATTTCATTTCTCTGAGCTTCATTTTTCTCATCTATAAGATGAAGATAATTTTATTCATTTAGGTTTTGAAAAACAAGGCCAGTTAGCACTTTTGGGAGGGGGCAATGAGGGTTAAGTGACTTGCTCAGAGTCACATAGCAAGTGTCAGCTAGTGATTTAGGTCTCTAATACAATCATGTGGATATAGAAATCACAAAATGATTATCCCACAAGGTTTTCTTTCATGCAACTAGCACACCATTTGGGACCTAATTTTTTCCTCAAATATCTCCCTGAGGTTCTCAAATCACTATGCAGATACTGAAGAATTTTCTCAATAAAATCTTTTTTTCACTTTTGTCATCAAAAAAGAGCTCTCTAAATGCAAATGAAGGGCCCAAAATTCAGCCAAAACAAGGAAATGATCCCTTTATTTCTCTCCCCAAATGGTGATCTAGGTGTTTTGCTTTTTTGTTTTGTTTTGTTTTTGTTTTTATTTTTTTTATTCTGTATTTAACAAGCACAGGGAGTCACCCAAAGAATTTCCTGAAATCTGATTGAAAACTAAAAAAAAAAAAAAAAAGAAAAGAAAAGAAAAAGAAGAAGCTCCCATTCTCCAAAAACACAGCTTCTTTGCCTTTGTGCTTTTACTGTCATGCACATGTCTGACTCTTTAAGAAACTGTCTTAATGTTGTTAATACAATTTCCAAAAGCACTTGAAGACACAGACCTCAAAAGAAAAACCCTACATTTCTGAAGAAGTGAGATGCTCCAAAACTTCATTTAGTAACTCTATTGGATATACAATTTACATAAGACCAAAGCAAAATGGAAAAGCAACACATTTGAGTTTTAAATGACTGTGATGGGGGAAGAGAAAAAATTTGCAAAGAATTCATCGTTATTGTTTATTACATACTCTGAGCTAGTGGACAAGCTGGGAACATAAATGAAACAAGCAGAAAAGACAAGTAGCATTAGGTACAAAAACAACTAATCAAAGTCAACCAACATTTACAAAGACCAAAGAATAGGTATCTAAATACTTTAAATTCAATTTTCACCTCACATGAACAAATTGATAAACAAAAAGAAAGGTCCTCCCTTTGAAGTCAAAAAGAAGTGTGTTGCAAAGAACCTTAAAATATAATTCAAAACCACAGTGCATACAAAAGGAGAAAAATAATGCATAGAAGCCATGACCAAATCTTTCTATTATAGGCAGAGTCAAACCCTTCTTGTACCCCAATTTGGACTCCATAGTTTGAGAGGGACATCCCTTCCATTATTTTGAATTTTATGCAGAAGAGAGGTGAACTAATGATGTAAAATAGCAATGTCAAACTTAAGTAGAAAGAGGTTGGGGCATTGATTTTCTTTTTTTCTCTTTTTTAAATTTTCAGTAGTATTTTATTTTCCCAATTACATGTGAAGATAGTTTTCAACATTCAATTTTGTGAAATTTGGTGTTCTGGGGGCAGCTAGGTGGTGCAGTGGATAGAGCACCAGCCCTGAAGTCAGGATCTAAGTTCAAATGCAACCTCAGACACTTAACACTTCCTGGCTATGTGACCCTGGGCAAATCACTTAACCCCAATTATCTCAGCAAAAATCAAAAAAAAAATTGTGTTAGGTTTCTCTCTCTCCCTCCCTCTCTTTAATCCCCCTTCCCCAAGACAGCAAGCAATCTGATAGAGATTAAATACATGCAATGCTTTTAAACATATTTCTATATTTGTCATATTGTTCAAGAAAAAGCAGACCAAAAGGAGGGGAAATAAACCATAAGAAAGAAAAAACAAGCAACAAAAAAGTGAAAAAACTATGCTTCAATCCATTTTTAGTGTCCATAGTTCTTTCTCTGGATGCAATTGGCATTCTCCATCCCAAGTCTACTGGAATTATAGGACATTAACCTGTACATAAGGCTCCTGCTTGCTATATATTGACTTAGTTTTCTAAATGTAGATTTGATTGTATTTTTCTTTTTTTTTTGGTTAAATACCTTCCAATGACATTTCAATCTAGTTGGGCCATACTTGGGAGTGTTGCAGGATTTATGCAGCCCATGGGCCATGTGTATGACACCATAAAGCATCATAAAAGTGAAAATGCTGTGCAGCAGAATGTTCATCTCTTTCTATTGCAGCAGCAGTGAAGAGATTGTTTTTCCCTCTTCAACTATGGAAACCTATCTTGTTTTGCTCTCAGAGATCTCAGCAACAGCAATTGGGGGAAAAAAACCAAATCAGAAACCAAAAAGTATCAGACTTTGGGACATAGGGGAGGGGGAAGGAACAAAGTTGTATGATAATTGATAAAAGATAGGATATTTGTCATTCAGCCCAGAACCTGAGACTATGGAACTAAGTATTCTCTGTAATATTATTTCACCTAATAATAATTGATTAAAGATAGAATTTGTGCCCAGTACTTAAGACTAAGAGAATTGTGGAACTAAATATCCTCTGTAATTTCATCTCACCTAATAACCTGTTTTTGTGGATATTGATCTGAGTTAGCATAGCTAAGGAAGATTTCATAGAGGGGGAAAAGACTTCCTAGGACTTGAGTAGAAGTTTGAAAGGTTAGGGAAAAAAGGAAAGGAGACATTCTGGACAAAAAAAAAAAAAAAAAAAAAAACTAGACATAAATATAAGCAAAAGCAGAAAGTATGAATGGAAATGTCCTATTTAAAAGATAATGAGTAGAAAATTCAGGTAGGGAAGTAGGTTCATGTAAGAGGAGATTATTAGAATATAAGATTGGAGATATAACTAGGTCAGACAATATAGGGCTTTGAATGACAGGCGGAGGAGTTCCAATCAACTTTGTTCTGCAGGCCAGGATAATTATGTGAACATTTTGAAGGAAGGTAAATGGCCCGCATTAAGTAGGGATGTTTTGGCTTGATTTGTTGGTATTGTATGCTTAGGTTAGAGTGGGAAGATATAATTTAGGCAGTCCAGTTTGGAGACTCATGGGAAATGAGTAAAAGTTTGGAATAAGATTGGGGCTTGGATATGGAGGGGTGGGAAGGGAAGAGAATCCAAGAATGTTTCATGGGAAACATCAGAAAGAAAGGAGTAAACAGGACTTGTGGACTGGATTTGGATAGCAGAGAAAGAAAATACCAGCAGCAGCAGAATCCACAAGAAAAAAATATTTAATTGAACATACACTATGTATAAGACACTATGAGAGATTATTTAAAAGGAGACAGTGGGAAAGCTTTATGCTATCTCCACTGAGGTTATATTCAAGAAGCAGATTTAAATTAGAGCATAAAGGATTTATAGCTATTATGGAAAAGCATTTTCCAAAGAGCTTATATAATGAATAAGCTCTTCTTTGTGAAAAAGAACCCATCAGTTGTTGAAAATGGTTAAGAAAGATCAGTTAACAAGAATGTTTAAGTGCCCTCTGTGCTAGCATATATGTTCTTACAAGTTTGTGTTTAGGTTTTTAATCACTATCTATGGAGAGCAAAATTTATAGCATATTGTAACACCATGTACCAGGAATATTTACCATGTTAGAATAGTTAGAAGTCAACATCATTGATCTTTCCTACCCACACAATTTTCAAATACCTAAAAGTAGTAATTTGTTTATAAAGAAGATGAAAAACACATCCTGAATGCTTATATAATAATCATTCTCTGTTAGCAATTTGTTTTACTTCTCTCTACCCTGTTAGGTGGTGCAATAGATAGAATACTAGTTAGAAAAACCAGAAGATCTGAATTCAAATTTGATCTCAGACAATTATGAGTTGTGTGACCCTGGACAAATCATTTACCCCTGCCTAAAACTGGAGAAGAAAACAGCAAACCATTCCAGTATCCAGAAAATCTTTTGGACAGTTGGTCCATGGAATCACAAAGAGTTGGACATGGCTGAACAAATAACTAAACAACAGTAACCAATGCAGTCAGGGAACAGAAAAATCAAATAAGATGCCACTCTTGTAAGTTAAGAAAAGTTCTAATAAACTAATTTATGCTCATTTCAGCTAATGGCTTAATGTAAAATCCTTTCCAAGTGACATATTTGCATTCCTGCTGTTGCCTTCTGGACCTGCAATAGCTTTAGTTGAGTGTTTTCCACATATGGAAGGCAATCCCTGCTGACCTCCACCTTGAAGAATCTGTGACTTCCAGCAAAATATATACAGTTCAGTTATGATCTCCCAAAGTAGACCTTTTCTAATCTTCCTAATTGTTCTGCTATTTCCCTCTTGAAATCACTTTTATAAGGTTTGAATTTACTTCACTGTATATATTGTATGAGTCCCCAACAGAATATAAGCTTCTCAAGATCAGGTACTATTCCCCAGGGTCTTGTACGTGGATGTACCCAATGTACATTTGCTGAAATAAATTGACAAGAGGTGATTTTTAAAATCACTACATATAAATATTCTCCATCTTATTTACTGAACACTTACATCTTTCCACTGAAAAATTCATAGCATTTTACAGTATTTTATAATATTTGTCATCTTTCATTTGTCTTTGTCATTCCTGGAATAGACCAAGGGCAATTATCAGGAAATGAGATAGATCCCATAAGGTAAAGTCTTGGTTCTGTGTATTTGACCTAAAAATTATAATAAATCAATTATAAACAAGCAACAAGCACATATTAAACACCCATCACCTACCAAGTACATTAGACGAAGTGCCATGAATAGAACTACAAAAAATGAAACAAATTCTACTCTAGCAGAACTTGAATTTAAATGTAGGAAAAAACAAAAAATATATAAATATGTATATATGTGTGTGATATGCAATAAGATATAAACATATATACATATAATACATATGCATATGTGTATATATAATCATATATCTATGCATAAGTTGCATTGATAGTAGTTAAAGATCTAAAAACAAACAATAAGTTCACATGCAATTAAGTTTATTTAAAATATGTAGTTACATTATAATGTTCATAATATAGCTTATGTATTACATTTTACACACATCTGACATATAGACATATACATGACATGTAATATAAATTCATATATATTATAGATATACATATGCATGTGTGTGCATATTTATGAGTCACCAGAAGGTATAACATGAAAAGATGAAGTCATGAGGTATAGATTCTAGTGGTAATTATATAATATATATGGCACATACTTCGGAACCAGTCTCCCAAGTACCCATTTACTTTGTAAAGCTCAGTCCTCAAAAAATGGCTGCTACACTTCCCCTCAGAGTTATAAGGTAATTCATTTTTTATAAAATGACTTGTTGAGGGATGGTCTTCTAATGCTATAGCTCCAACCTGGGGACTTTTAGAAACTATTATCAATTATGGTGATGGAGTTGGTACAAAATACTCCTTTGCACCTCTGTACCAAAGAGCTCCAGCTCTGTGACAGACTCTTCAAAATTACCACACAGGGTCCAAGAGAAATATGGCCTTAAGAAAAACAATGTACCAAATGGGATTATTCATAGATCCAGGTTGCTGGGATTTATTTTTTCCTCTTTATGGGATATTCAGGAATTTTTCCTTCCAGGTTCCTCATAAAGCCTCGAATCTGTCTTTCTTTATCACATCCAATCTATCCTAAAGTATTGAGGCTTAATATTTCCAATAGCTTCTATAATCCAGGGAGGTTGATAGGACATTCAGCAAAAGTCTAAATTCAGGTCTTTAAAATTCGTAAGATCCTCTCATGGGCAAAGAAAAAGGAAAAAATAGGAAACTTTTTCTCTTCCTCCAATCCCAAGCAACTTCTTCTCCAGGACTTGATTGAAGGCTTTTCCCCTCAGTTTCACTTGACATCTAAATCTCCCATTCTAACTAGTTTGTATATTTCATAAAGACCTCACAGTACATAAACAAATCCTTAAACCAATACAAACAGACTTTTTGTGCAATAACATTCCAGTTGAATGAATGGCTTTCAAAGTATCAGAGAAAATAATTGAGATGTAATCCCACTTACATAAGACATCAGAATATAGTAATTGTCAATCTGGTAACTTGTCCAGGCTGATCCCTACATGTAAATATGTTTTAAAATTGAAATTCTAGGAAGCACTTTGTTAAATAACAAATAATTTAAATAATGTGGTTAAAAATGCTATTTACATAAATTAAAATAAGGCCATAATTATACTGCAACTAAAATTACTTGTGCCCATCTTCCTCTCTCCATTCTGTACCTATTCTGCAACATTAATAATATATTCACTTTGCAACAGAGCTTTGAATGTGTCCCAAGAGTGGTTCCCACATCTATTGCAAAAGTGTCATTTGGAGGGTATAGAGAAAACAATTGCTTTAATAGAAACATATTCCATGCCTTTATGTGAAAGTATCCTTAAAAGACATCTCTAGAAATTGGAACTTCTGGGAGCCAAGATGGCAGAGTAAGTAGTAAATCACTTAATTCTCCCATAATCACCCCTAAACACTATAAAATATCACCCCCAAAACAAATTCTGGAATTGCAGAACCAATAAAAAGATGGGGTGTCCAAGAAACTTAAAATATTGACAAGAAAGACCTGTCTCACTAGAGTAAAAGGAGAGGACAGTTCAGGACATAAAGCATGTCAACAAGTCAGCAACAAGTCCCGTTTCAAAAAACTTTTGGGAGATCCTGTAGTGTAGTATAGAGATCTCAGTGTAGTGAAGCAGGCAAAGACCAACATCAAAACCTCCCACATGCCTTAGTATAGTCAGAGGATTCAGCAGACTCCAGTTCTGAGAAGTACCACCTGGTTCATCATAGATCCAGGCAAACAAGCATCTTCCAGAGGCCAGACCACCATGTGCTTCACTGTAGTCCGGAGGAAATACAGAAACATCCCACCTACACACCCACAGGAAAAAAGAAAGAAAGAAAGAAATGTAAAAAGAAAGAAAGAAGCAAGGAAGGAAAGAAAGAAGGAAGGAAAGAAAGACAGACAGACAGAAAGACAAACAGAAAGAAAGAAAGAAGGAAGGAAAGAAAGAAAGAAAGAAAGAAAGAAAGAAAGAAAGAAAGAAAGAAAGAAAGAAAGAAAGAAAGAAAGAAAGAAAGAAAGAAAGAAAGAAAAGAAGGAAGGAAAGAAGGAAGGAAGGAAGGAAGGAAGGAAGGGAGGGAGAAAGGAAGGAAGGAAGGAAGGAAGGAAGGAAGGAAGG
>JAJPUD010004139.1:87138-97565 GCA_023553655.1 Myrmecobius fasciatus | reverse complement strand
AGGAAGGAAGGAAGGAAGGAAGGAAGGAAGGAAGGAAGGAAGGAAGGAAGGAAGGAAGGAAGGAAGGAAGGAAGGAAGGAAGGAAAAGAGGGAGGGAGGGAGGGAGGGAGGGAGGGAGGAAGGAAAATCTTATTGTCCGGACTCAGCTTTGATTATTTCCAAAAACCAAATCTTAAAAGTATAAAAATTTGCTACCAATGAAAATATTTCAGAGAATATGGTAAGGAACCTATCTGAAAAGACCTAATCATAGGATCAAAGATTAATATATAGAACAAACTTTACGTAACACTTAGGTATTAATAAATGTTTTATTTTGGAATCCTCTCATTTTGGAAACTGTGACCTAGAGAAGTGAATGACTTTCCTAAAGTCAGGCAGCAGATAGCAGAAGCAGGTTTTGAATCAAGGACCTCTGATTTCAGATCTGCTATGCTTTTCATTGCACTGAAATGAAATGTTTGATGTTTTGTTTTTGTTTTGCACTTTTCTTAAAGTGATGGTAGCATTATTGGAATAATGTACAACCACCAAAAGCCACTCTTCAATAAGATTACATTCTTTTGTGTAGAAACATTCTCAGGGACATTATTTAATCACACCATGTGCAACCATTTAAACTAAACTACTATCAAATAACTCTGAAAACAATTACAGTATATAGTTCCAGCATTAGAATTCATAAATAGAAATAAAACTGGTCTAAAATACAATGATTCAAGCTTAAAATTATTATGCAGAATGGTGGCTTATTTCTCATAAATCCTTGACTTTTGGTAACATTTTTTGTCTTCCATTATCTAGTCCCAAGAATAACTTCAGCAGACCACATAATGTAACCTCTTATAGGAAGCCTTTTCAGAAGGATATCTCCAACAGCTCATGCCTCCTTCAATTACTTGGTATCTATTTTGTCTCTCTTTTGCAATCTTTATGTGTGTACCTATTGTCTTCTCTGGTTGAATGTCAATTCCTCAAGAGCAGTGATTGTTTCATTTTTGTCTGTACCCTCAAGCTCTAACACAGCACCAAGTACAAAACTTAATAAATGTTTGTTATTTATTGAATGACTGAATTATAAGGGACCCTGAGAATCTACACTGGCTCAGGTCATATGTTTCAGTTTTATCTTTTCCCTTCCCCAGGTACCCATTTCAAACATTCTCTTATCAATAGGTAAATAGAATACACCTTTTAAAGAACTCATTTCTGTGTTTTCTATTGTTAAAGATTATTGAAGAAGGGGAAGGAAGGTAGCAGATGAGAAGAAGATGGCAAATGGAAAAGAGAATCAGAGCTTATTAAACGATTCTCATTAGGCCTATTAGCTGATTATCATTTAGCTCCCTGATTCCTTCCAGGCCTGGGGCATTTGAGCAAGTTGTTATTTTCATATTCATGGTTGATTTAGGTTATTACCCACTCTTTAGATAATTTACTTTTTTTTTTTTTTTTGGTTTACAGTGCTCCAGATAATCAAGTTTTCAGACTAGAAAAATAAAACCACCATATCCTACATCCTAAGAGTGCTTGATAAATAAGAATTGAATTCTTAATTATGGATTGTTGGACAAAATTTCTCTGGTGTGTCACCACCTAATCAATTCAATAGAAATATAAAGAACTACACCTACTTATGCTAATCTGGTCAGAAAATGAAGAGTTGCTATTCTTCCTATTTCAACATTAAGTTTAATAATCAGGGCAATACCCAAAGTATCCCTGAGGCATCTTACCCATCAAGAGTATAACATATTACCTATCTCTTTACATGCCTAGCATTTACACAAAAGAGATCACTGATAGTTTAAATTGAAAATCACCACTACCTTTTCTTCTTATTTTCTTGAAAAGATTTTCTTTACAAAAATGTCCCTTTCCATGCTGGCAATTTCCCTCAAGTAACTGCTGGTTGGTAAGAACTACATCATTTCATGAATATTCATATCAAAGAGATATTTATAACAGTTTTGTTCATGTCATTTCTATCTCACCCTTCCCCCACACAACACTCTTTGAGCATTATAAATGAAGTCTTGAAATCTGGAAGAAACTGAATGTAACTCAATAGTGTTACATAAGGATTTTGTTAATGCATTTTTAAAGCAACAGCTTTAAAAAGAAAAGAAATTACACACATGATTGTCTACCAGGGAGAAAAATCACAGCAATAAATTGCAAAATGAAATACCACTGGGAAGGAATCTCAGAGTGAAATTTTTGGAAGTTGTTTTATCATAAGAAAATATTAAAGCTAATACACATTTTATTCAAATTTCTTTGGCTAGCCATGCTAACACATTAATGTATACACTAACATAAATAAAAGGCACCTGCATTATGTGAAAGTGCTGCATCATCCCGAGAACATGAGTATGACCCAGAATGAAATAGGAAAGGAAAAGAAATATGGGTCTCATTGAATATCTACTTTATATTTTTCTGGTCATTTTGCTTTGAAAGGCAACACAGTGCAAGGGAGAGAGATTTACAGAATGATTCTTTTTTTTTAAATAGTATTTTATTTTTCCAAATACATGCAAAGATTGTTTTCAACACTCACTTTGCAAAACCTTTGTGTTCCAATTTTTTTTCCCTCTCCTCCCTCTTCCTGCCTCCCCAAGACAGCAAGCAATTAGATATAGGTTAAACATGTATAATTCTTCTAAACATATTTCCATATTTGCCATGCTTCAAAGAAAAAAAAATCAGATCAAAAAGGAAAAAAAACACACACAAAAAAACAAACAGCAAAAACAACAACAAGGTGAAAATATTATGCTTTGATTCACATTCAGTCTCCATAATTCTCTCTCTCCATGTGGATGGCACCTTCCATCACAAGTCAATTGGAATGGCCTTGAATCACCTTATTGTTGAAAAGACCCAAGTCCATCACATAGTTGAGCATTCCATAATCTTGTTCCTGCAGTGTACAATTGTTCTCTTGGTTCTGATCACTTTACCCAGCATAAGTTCATGTGAACAAGTCTACGCATAAAGGAGATTTTTCTGGCCATGACCTGAAACCTAGAATGGAGAGAAAAATAAGTGAAGGCAGACCTGTTAGGATGCTATTACAATAGTGGGAGTGGGATATGTGTCGAACTGGATATGAAAAGTGAAGGAAAAGAAGAATCAAAGATAATTGAAATCTTTCAAAATTGAGACACTGGGTTAATAGTTGTATCCTATATAGAAATAATGAAGTCACTAGGAAGTAGAGATTTGGTGGCAAATGTAATCAACTCAATTTTGAATATTTTGAATTTTAGGTGCTAATGGGACATTCAGTTAGAGCCATGATGTAAGCAGATGAAAATGTAGGCCTGGAGGGCAGGATAGAAGTCAGTGCTGGGGGGAGGGAGGGGAGAGAGGACAAAGAATTGTGTTTCAGAATTGTAGAAATGAATGACATTTCCAAGAGAATGCAGAGAGAGTAGTGAAGAGGGCTAAGAAAGGCTCTCTGGGGCAGGTATAGGTATACCCACATCATTTTTCTTTTAGTTAAAAAATTATTATAGTGGGTAACAGTTACCTGTATTTTAAAGCTCACTTGTCTGTTGCCCCAATTCAAAGTATCCCCTTGGAAGTCCGGCTTAGCTTCACAGTCTAGAAGGTAGGTTGCATAAATGCAGCAGTAATATTGTATTCTCTCCTGATTTATATAGCTTCTCCAATATCTTATATTCACCCAAGAGAGTACAGAGCCTTGTATCAGATTATTTCATTGTACCTAATGAATAGTGCTCTCATCACAGTTCATCACTACCCATTCATCCTCACCCCCCAAAAATAGGTTGGTCTATCTATGTGTACACAAATATGGATACAAATCTAGGTGTACCAGTCTTTCAATAACTGTTAGCTGTGGTGGAAACTCATCCCTTCCTCAAATATCTAATTATTTATTTACCCTAAAACTTCAAGGTTGCCTTGGCACCTTAAAGTGATTTATCTAAATATGGCCATTCCTAGTGCAGATATTTTAGATCACAAACAAAAATCAGTGATTGTAGATGAACACCCATGATATATTGTGTTAGTACAGTTTGTGGCGGGGATTAGAAAAGATAGCAATCTTTTCTGACTGATGTACTATCAGTGCAGGTACCTTAGATCCAGAAAGGTCAAATGTCCAAGACAAACTTTCTCCCTCAATGCAACCTGTTTTGTAAGAAGCCTGGCTCTAATAGAATGGGCTGAGGTCATTCCATAGGGATTTACAATAAACATCTTTGGCTTATTTTCCTACTCACGCAGGTTACTCCAAGAATCCCTGAAGCTAGCTCATTTCTAAGATATTTGCTTCTATCCCTTCCAGCAAGCTAAAAATATCAGTAAATTTAGAAATGGAATATTTATATGGAAGCAAAAGACCTAGTCTTTGCCCTCCATTGTCAAAGTGAGTTAGTCAGGGGGCGGAGCCAAGATGGCGGAGTTAAAGGGTGACTCTCTGCTTCCTCCTCCAAACTTCTCTCAAATCAACAATAAAATAAGCCTCTGAACTGATCTTCAAGTCAACGAATCAGGAAATATTTGGATACTGCTTGCAGATATCTCTGAAAAACTTCACATCAGGTTTGTCTAGCTCGGACAGAGGGATAAACAGAGGACTTTGGTGTCAGAGAACTCTGGTGGAGGCCGGAAGTGAGTGAGGGTGGGACTCAGCTCAGCTCAGCTCAGCTCAGACTGGCAAAAAAACTCCAAACTCCAAACTCCAAATTCCAAACACCTGGAGTCTATCTGAGGCACTCCGGACACTCTGCCCTGATTGGGGGCAGGTGTTCTGGCAAACTTGCCTTGTTTAAGGAATAATTCGGGCTTAGTCCTAGCCCCCACCTGCCCAGCACCTTAAATTAATTTGCCGAAGCGCCTCAGGGCAAAATCGTGAGCCAGCCGTTTCAGCCGTTTTTTTTTCCCCCTACCTTAAAGAGATATTCACGCTGTCAAAAAAAAAAAAAAAAAAAAAAATGAAGAGACAAAAGAGAGCTCTCACCATAGACAGCTTTTACAAAGAGAAAGAGGAGAAGACCCCAGAGCCAGAGGTTCCTTTAGACATAACTCCAGAGGGAATCAGCAAGGACCATCACTGGTCCCAGTTTCAAAAGGCCTTTCTGGAAGATTGCTTAAAGAACCTAATAAAAGAACTGGAGGATAAATGGGAAAATAAATTTAAATTAGTGCAAGAAGGATACAGTATCTTGCAAGAAGGATATGATGCCCTGCAAAAGAGATATGAAAAAGACACCAATTTATTAAAAAATAAAATTAGTGAAGTGGAAAAAGAGTGCAATGAACAAAAAAATTCATTTGCCCAGTTACAAATGAGCTTAAAAAGGTAACTGAAGAAAACAACACTTTAAAAATAAGAATTGAACAAATGCAAGTGAATGACTCAATAAGACTTCAAGAATCAGTCAAACAAAAACAAAAAAATGAAAAATTAGAAGAAAATATGAAATATCTCCTAGGAAAAACAACTGACTTGGAAAATAGATCTAGGAGAGATAATCTAAGGATTATTGGACTTCCTGAAAGCCATGATGAAAAAAAGAATCTAAACACTATCTTCCAGGAAATCCTGAAAGAAAACTGCCCTGAGATTGTAGAATCAAAGAGCAAAATCACCATTGAAAGAATTCACCAATCACCTCCTGAAAGAGACCCCAAAATTAAAACCCCAAGGAATATCGTGGCTAAATTTTAGGACTATAGCACCAAGGAAAAGATTCTGTTAGCAGCTAGAAAGAAACAATTCAAATACCAAGGTTCAATAATTAGAATCACACAGGATCTGTCAGCCTCCACATTGAAGGATCGAAGGGCCTGGAACCAGATATTCCAAAGGGCAAAGGAACTTGGATTACAGCCAAGAATATCCTATCCAGCTAAAATGAGCATTATCCTCCACAGAAGAAGATGGTCATTCAATGATATAGGTGAATTTCACCTATTTCTAATGAAAAGACCAGATCTGAACAAGAAATTCGACATCCAAACACAGAACTCAAGAGATGCATAAAAAGGTAAAAAGGAAAGGACTCTTGAGAACTTTATTTCTACTAGGGGGATGCTTAAAGTTTGGGGGTATAATTAACTAGATATTACTTTGATAATATGAAAAAGAGAACTAGAGGGGGAAAGGTTGTCATACTGGGGAAAAGAGGGAAAAAGTGGTAAAATAAGATCTAAAAAAAAATAAGGAGGTAAAAACAAGGTAAAATCTCTTGAAGAGGTGAAGAAAACCTAATATAATGGAGAGAAAGAGGGGAGGGAGTTGAGCATTGTGTAAATCTTTATCTCATCAGATTGGGCTCTAAAAGTATATATCAGACATTTGATTTCACATAGAAACTTGTCTGTTGCTAGAGGGAAGGGGGAGGGAAAGGAGGAAAAGAAAGGGATAAACTAATAGAAGGGAAAATAGAAGAATCAGGGGAAAGGAGTAAAAACAGGGGGAAGGGATCTAAAGGGTGGAGTATTGTTCGGGGGAGAGGGTCATCAAAAGCAAAGTACTGAGGTGGGGGGAAGGGAGAAGGGGGAAAGGAAAGGGGAAAACATAACTTGGGTAAATAAGATGGCAGGAAATAATTAGTTATTCTATCTGTGAATGTGAATGGGATGAACTCTCCCATAAAGCAGAAGCAGATATCAGACTGGATTAAAAACCAGAATTCCACAATATGTTGTCTACAAGAAACACATCTAAAACATAGTGACACATATAGGATGAAGGTAAAAGGCTGGAGCAGGACCTATTATGCTTCAGGTGAACAAAAAAAAGCAGGGGTAGCAATCCTTATCTCAGATCAAGTAAAAGCCAAGATAGATCTAATCAAAAGAGATAAGGAAGGAAACTATATTTTATTAAAGGGTACCATAGATAATGTAGCAATATCTATACTAAATATATATGCACCAAGTGCAATAGCACACAAATTCCTAGGGGAGAAATTAAGAGAGATGCAAGAAGAAATAGACAGCCAAACGATACTAGTGGGGGATCTCAACCTTGCTCTCTCAGAATTAGATAAATCAAACCACAAAATAAACAAGAAAGAAACTAGGGAGATAAACCAATTGTCAGAAAAGTTAGGTATGATAGATCTATGGAGAAAGTTGAATGGAGACAGTAGGGAGTTTACTTTTTTCTCAGCAGTCCATGGAACCTATACAAAAATTGACCATGTGTTAGGGCATAAAAACCTCAAAATCAAATGCAGAAAGGCAGAAATAGTAAATGCATCCTTTTCAGATCATGATGCAATAAAAATCACATGCAATATAAGGCCAGGAGAAAATAAACCAAAAGTTAATTGGAAATTAAATAATCTAATCCTGAAGAATGAATGGGTGAAAGAGCAAATCATAGACACAATCAATAATTTCATCCAGGAGAATGACAATAAGGAGACAACATACCAAAATTTGTGGGATATGGCTAAAGCGGTTATAAGGGGCAATTTTATATCTCTAGATGCTTACTTGCATAAAATAGAGAAAGAAAAGATCAATGAATTGGGCTTATTATTAAAAAAATTAGAAAAAGAACAAATTAAAAACCCTCAATTAAATACCAAATTGGAAATTCTAAAAGTAAAAGGAGAAATTAATAAAATTGAAAATAAGAAAACTATTGAGTTAATAAATAAAACTAAGAGTTGGTTCTATGAAAAAACCAACAAAATAGATAAGCCTTTAGTTAATTTGATAAGAAAAAGGGAAGAAGAAAATCAAATTGTTAGTCTCAAGAATGATAAGGGAGAACTTTCCTCCAATGAAGAGGAAATCAGAGCAATAATTAGGAGTTACTTTGCCCAACTTTATGCCAGTAAGTTTGATAATCTGAATGAAATGGAGGAATATCTACAAAAATATAGATTGCCCAGGGTAACAGAAGAGGATATAAATTATTTAAATAGCCCCATATCAGAAAAAGAAATAGAAGAAGCTATTAACCAACTCCCTAAGAAAAAATCTCCAGGGCCAGATGGATTTACATGTGAATTCTACCAAACATTCAAAGAACAATTAATTCCAATACTACACAAACTATTTGAGAAAATAGGGACAGAAGGTATACTGCCAGAATCCTTCTATGAGACCAATATGGTGCTGATAGCTAAACCAGGTAGGGTGAAAACAGAGAAAGAAAACTATAGACCAATTTCCCTAATGAATATTGATGCAAAAATTTTAAATAAGATATTAGCAATGAGATTACAGAAAGTCATCCCCAGGATAGTACACTATGACCAAGTAGGATTTATACCAGGAATGCAGGGCTGGTTCAATATTAGGAAAACTATCAGCATAATTAATTATATTAATAACCAAACTAACAAAAACCATATGATTATCTCAATAGATGCAGAAAAAGCCTTTGATAAAATCCAACACCCTTTCCTATTAAAAACACTAGAGATTATAGGAATAAATGGGCTTTTCCTTAAAATGATCAGTAGCATCTATTTAAAACCATCAGCAAGCATCATATGTAATGGAGACAAACTAAAACCATTCCCAATAAGATCAGGAGTGAAACAAGGCTGCCCACTGTCACCATTACTATTCAATATTGTATTAGAAATGTTAGCTTTAGCAATAAGAGAAGAAAAAGAGATAAAAGGAATCAGAGTAGGTAATGAAGAAACCAAATTATCACTCTTTGCAGATGACATGATGGTATACTTAGAGAACCCTAGAGACTCAACTAAAAAACTACTAGAAACAATTCACAACTTTAGCAAAGTGGCAGGATTCAAAATTAATCCACATAAATCATCAGCATTTTTATATATTACCAACAAAGTTCAGCAGCAAGAGATGCAAAAAGAAATTCCATTCCAAATAGCAGATGATAGGATAAAATATTTGGGAATCTATCTGCCAAGGGAAAGTCAGAAACTATACGAACTCAATTACAAAACACTTTCCACACAAATAAAATTAGACCTAATCAATTGGAAAAATATTAAGTGCTCATGGGTAGGCAGAGCAAACATAATAAAAATGACAATACTACCCAAACTAATCTACTTATTTAGTGCCATACCAATCAAACTCCCAAGAAATTATTTTACAGATCTAGAAAAAATAGTAGCAAAGTTAATTTGGAAGAACAAAAGGTCAAGGATCTCAAGGGGATTAATGAAAAAAAAGGCAGATGAAGGTGGCCTTGCTGTACCAGATCTAAAACTATATTATAAAGCAGCGGTCATCAAACCGTTTGGTACTGGCTAAGAAACAGAGCAGTCGATCAGTGGCACAGGATAGGTTATCAGGACAATGTAGGCAACAACCTTAACAATCTAGTGTTCGATAAACCGAAAGACCCCAGCTTTTGGGATAAATACTCACTATTCGGCAAAAACTGCTGGGAAAATTGGAAACTAGTGTGGAAGAAATTAGGGCTTGACCCATACCTAACACCACATACCAAGATAAGATCTAAATGGGTTCATGATCTAGATATAAAGAGGGACTTTGTAAGCAAGTTAGAGGAACGTAATATAGTTTATCTCTCAGACATGTGGAGATGGAATAAATTTATGTCCAAAGAAGACCTGGAACTCCTAATTGAACACCAGATGGATAATTTTGATTATATTAAGTTAAAAAGTTTCTGTACAAACAAAACAAATGCAGACAAGATTAGGAGGGAAGCATCAAATTGGGAAATCATCTTTACATTCAATGGTTCTGATAAAGACCTCATTTCTAAAATATATGGAGAATTGTCTCATATATATAAGAATTCAAGCCGCTCTTCAATAGATAAGTGGTCAAGGGATATGAACAGACAATTTTCAGATGATGAAATTAAAACCATCTCTAGTCATATGAAAAGTTGCTCCAAATCACTATTGATCAGAGAAATGCAAATTAAGACAACTCTGAGGTACCACTACACCCCTGTCAGATTGGCTAAAATGACAGGAAAAGATAACGATGAATGTTGGAGGGGATGTGGGAAAACTGGGACACTAATACATTGTTGGTGGAACTGTGAACGGATCCAACCATTCTGGAGAGCAATTTGGAGCTATGCTCAAAAAGTTGTCAAACTCTGCATACCCTTTGACCCAGCAGTGTTTCTACTGGGATTATATCCCAAAGAGATCCTAGAAGAAGGAAGGGACCCACCTGTGCAAGAATGTTTGTGGCAGCCCTTTTTGTAGTGGCTAGAAACTGGAAACTGAAGGGATGCCCATCAATTGGAGAGTGGCTGAATAAATTATGGTATATGAATGTTATGGAATATTATTGCTCTGTAAGAAATGACCAGCAGGATGACTTCAGAGAGGCCTGGAGGGACTTGCATGAACTGATGCTGAGTGAAACGAGCAGAACCAGGAGATCATCATACACAGCAACAACAGTATTACATGATGATCAATTCTGATGGACATGGCTCTCTGCAA
>JAJPUD010004139.1:39694-87128 GCA_023553655.1 Myrmecobius fasciatus | reverse complement strand
TTTTTTTTCTTGTAGATAGGATTTTTCTTGCATAACTTCTCAAGCATTTCAACATTATTAATATGTAGTGGACTTCCTGCCATCTAGGGGAGGGGAGGGGATTGGGGGTAAAATTTGTAATGGAAAGCTCTGTAAAGATCAATGTTGGGAAACTACCCATATACATGTCATACAAATAAAAAGCTTTAAATAAAAAAAAAATAAAAAATAAACAAAGTGAGTTAGTCAGACAGTGAAAATACAATGGGAAAAAATGTTGGTATCCCAACAACCTCAAATTTGTTTGAGGGAGATGGTCTAAGCAAACCCTGTAGGGTCGTTCGGGAAGTCTAGGAGTCAGTGTGCCCCAGGGGTGACTGTTATCTCTGGAATATATTGGAAGGAGCAGAAAGGAAGGAAGGAGCACCAGAAAAAAAAATTTTTTTCTAGCAAACCCAAGATCATTGCTTTTATGAGGGGAATGTAAACTAGCAGGTGTTAGATGCTGCTATGAGTGGGGTCCTTGGATAAAAATGGAATTCTATTGATTCATTAGAATAAACATTATAGATTATAATGTTTATGTCATGAAATCCTTTATATTTTCTACATATTCTATAGGATGAAATATAGACTGTCCTATACCAAATGCCCATGGTTGCCTAGGATGCTAATACTGTTGTTGGAGATTCTTTTGCCCACATCTGTGAATACCTAAACAAGAAATAAAATCAGTATATATTCTGCAATTTTCCATTGGCAGCTATGAATTGGGACAAAATGAGGCTAAGTTAAGGTTTTTCTGACTACCTTCAAGATTGAAATCATGCCCATATAATCATATATAAACCTAGGGTAGCTAGATGGCATAAAGAATGACAGGCCTGAAGTAAGAAAGACATCTTTCTGAGTTTAAATCCAGCCTTAAGAGACTTGCCCTGAGGTAGGTCACTCAACCCTTTTTGGCTCAGGCTCAGTTTCCTCATTTCTAAAATGAGCTGGAGAAGGAAATGGTAAACCACTACAATGTCTTTGCCAAGAAATCTCCCAAAACGGTCATGAAAAGTCAGATTGAAATGATTAAACAACACATAAACCCAGGCTACAGGGGATTCTTATTTCTGTATTTGTTGTACTATTTGAGGATTTGGGGAATAGAATGTAAATTCCTTATGGATAGGATTCTCTTGTTTTTTGTCTGTAACTCCCACACCTAGATTAGCAACTTGTATATACTAGGTGACTAATGAATATTCCTTAAACTTAACATTTATTCAAGACAGGAATGGAAAGGAAATTGGTAAGATATGATGATAGACAATATTTCCAGAGTTATCTCATGATCCTTCTCCACCCTCAACAATCTGGATCTTGACTACATTTATAATTCCATTAGAACAGGGGTAGGCTACATTTCAAGAGAGTTGGAGGTTGAAAACTTTTAAAGCAAAGTCTATATCCTGATTCAGATCCCTGCTTCTTCCTCCCAGAAGATTCCATCTTTCACCCTCCATCTTTTTAATGATGTTTAGTCCAAAGTGTTAGATTCATCAAAAGTCTCAGCTCATTCATTGATTCCTATTACTGCAGCATCTTGGTGAATAGTTCATATATTTTTCATAGAGGTAAAGGAGGCTTTTCTTGAGGGTAAACCTAACCATTCTCATCATGAATAGGAAGAAAGATAGAGAAAAGAAGCAAAATAATGAAAAAGATTTTTTTTCTTTAAAAAGCTCCACTGATAAATATCTGAATCTTGTAATTGATTTTCTTTCACTCATCATTTTACTAAAATTGTTCTTAAAGGTAACTAGCAACAAAATTCATTAACATTTTTCAGTATTCAGCTTCAGTTTTTTTAACATGTTTGACCATTAAACTTCTGGACACATTCCTTACTTGACTTCAGAAACATAGCATTATCATAGATTTCTTCCTGTCTCTATTACTATTGTTACTTGAGGAAATATAGGAAGAGAGGGCAAGAGGTTGCTGCATCTTCCAAGGTGGTTGACAGGTCAGAGTGGAAACTGGTATTCTCAGTTCTATTGGGCTCAGGGCATAGTGGAAAGAAACCTTTATTTGTATCCAGAAGTCTTGAGTTTCATTTCTGGATTATATTATTAGGTGTGTGGCCTTGAGTAAATTAACTAATCCCTCAGGATTTCAATTTCCTTAACTCTAAAATGTGGTGATGAACTAGATAATTTCAAAGGTCTCTTCTGGCTAGAAAGCCATCCTTCCCAATAGTACTGGAATGATTATAAGAAAAATTGTAAAAGAATAATTTCTATTTAAGATTTCAAGTTATATGATACATTATTTTATATTTGCATTTACATATTTATATTCATATGTATTTATATAGTAATTTATATGTATATATAGTAGTGTTTATATGTAATATAGACATTATATATTTTATATGTATACATATTTTACATTTATATTAAAGTTTCCAGTTATATGATACATTATTTTATATTGATATTGAATATAGATATTTTATTACATATACTTATGTATATGCATGATTCTATGGTTTCCCTTGACGTGGACTTTTTCTCCTCTTAATCACACTTTCTAGTGACTAGGATAGAGCTCAGGCCTAGAGTCAGAAAGATACTGAGTTCAAATCTAACCTCAGACACTAGCTATGTGACCTTGAGCAAGTTAATTCACTCAATTTGCCTCAGTTTCCTTATCTGTTGTCCTTCATTCTCAAAGAGGACCAAAAAGACATCACTATGTTAGAGTCAAATTATAGTGTATTGGATTGTGGCTGATCAGACCAGTATATGATTGCAATGCTCTACCACAGGTCTGGCACAAATAGTCCATATGACTATTTGGGATAGATTAACTTTGCACATCTCTCATTTCTTTTGAGCTACTTCAATTCTGCTTTTCTCATAGAGTACAGCACTTCTCTGATAAGGGCACCCTACTCCAGATGGTCCATGTCATACAATCAATTTTGAAATTCTTAAGAGAAACTTTGGGAGTGTCTTTGTATTGTTTTTTCAGCCCATCTTGTGAGCACTTGCCCTGTGTGAGTTCTCCATAAAAGAATATTTTATGTTTGGTATTCAAAGGCATCATATTCAAAAATCAGCCCTCAGTGAAACAAGGCTGGGGCCACCTTCCTGAAGTTGCAGCTCGATACCTGGTTTTTGTTTGTTTGTTTTCTTTTTTTTGGAATGGGCACAGTAAATGGGAATGCTTTGATGCTGGTGCAAGTTTTATAATCAAAACTAATCTAGTCAACAAGCTTATTCATCTACCAAAAGGAGTAAAACAACAATATAATTGCCACTTGCAGGAAAACATGCCATAATCATCAACGCCTATGCTCCTACCATTATAAATCCTGATAAGATCAAAAACGTTTCATAAAGGCCTAGAGACCCTTCCTTATCTATACAATGAGCTGAAGAAAAAAATGACAAAACACTGATAGAGTGTGGGGGAGATGGACTTCAAAAATATGTTGGGGTTTGGGGCTGGTGTCATGGGGTGTCTCAAAAGAATGTGTAGGTTAAAATTATCTCCATTACCATCTCCAAATCAAGAGGCAAAGAATTTATTATGCTGCTGTCAGTGGACTAATTTCCAAAAGGGAGTTTTAGTGATTAGATTAGAAAGGAGAAAGACATCAAAATAAGGAGAAAGATGCCATTAAGGCAGACTTAAATTCCTATTTAAGGAAATTTTTTTTTTTTGTTTTTGTTTTTTGGTGGGGGAGATTAAGCCATTGATTGGTGTGCTAATCCTAAAAGCAATTAGCAAAGAAGTGGGATACCAGTTTGTAGGTATTTTAAGAGGAAAAAAATAACCTTGGGGGTTGACATCATAACAATCTACTGATTTGATATAATAACATATCAAGTAACAAAACCTGATAGTTTTGTCAATGCAAGAAATTAGACAAGGAACAAAAGACCCATTAAGGAGTGCTCCTCCCTGCTTGCCTCTGATAGTAGATGTAAGAATTCATCTAGGGTCCAGTACAAAAAAAGTCCACTTGAATTCAACAAAAGCTTTCTCCTGAAAACACCAGCCTTACTCCACACACTCATGACCCACCTAGACACTGGTTTGTTAGCCGGGACATGGCCTTTTGCTGGGATCTTATTAACCCCATTAACTCCATGAGGGGTCCCTGAAGAATAGGACAATACTAATCAATAACTCTTTCACATACTCACCTTCAAAAACAGCAGTTCTAAGAACTAAACTAATTTATCCACCAAGAAAATGAATAGTCATTCCTTAAACCTGAATTCAATGGATAAATTTTTAGAGATAAGAGATTACCTAAAATATTACCACTTGATTTGGAAGGGACCTAATTTTAAAAGATGACACAATTATCACACTAAGTTAGAGGGTATGAAAGTTGTGTGCTTCCAAATCCAGAGTTCTCTCTTCTGTAATTCAAGTAAACATGTATTTTGAGGATTCACTGTCATAATGTGAGAAAATATTATTTTTCTATCATTAACAATTTATTGACAGTTTTTTTCTTTCTTTTTTTTTTAATCTCCTTAATCAATGACCAACCAACCCTTGTAAGTCATTTAGCCAATCTCTGAAGGACAAGGCTGATGGACCACACCAACTGAAAGAGTTTATTTCTGATTAAAGAGTAAAAAGAATCTAATCTAGAATGCTACTCTAAAAAGCATTAGGCTCACACAGTAGTAAGCTCACCATTGTTCAATTTAAATGGTGGAGATGGATTCTGTAGTCCTGAGAACTAGAGGCAGCTGAGTGCTCAGATCAAGTTAAATTCACATCAGGAAGCGCTGAAGACTTTTGATCCACCTCCTCATTAACATGTCTACTCCCTCAACTGAGGGAGTTCACCAATCGGGGTTGATCTCGTCCTTGTCAGGACCGCCCACTTTTCCAAAAGTATTTAACCAACCACGCGGGCTTGTCTTTGGTTACCAAGGGAAACAAGTAAGCAGCAGTTTGTTGAATATTTGCAAGTGTAATTAATACTCAGAAGCCTGACTCTGGGACATTTCATTCATCTCAAAAAAGAGACTGTGCTAATTAATCCCAGAATGTAAACAAACAAAAATAAAAACAGCTCCTGTATATCATCAAAGAGGTTAGTCTACTGACCTTCACTAAAAACAGTAAGAGTAAAGGGGGGGGGGGGGAGGGAGGGAAGACGGGCAGAAGTATGGAGGTACTTTATTGTTTTAATGTTAAACAACAGAAACAGCTAGCATTTTTATATAGTACCTTAAGGTTTGCAAAGTTCTTTACAAATATATTATCTTCGTTTCAGTAATACAGAACAGAGAATGCTATATTCTGCCTGAATGAAAGCTTGTGGATTAAGTCTCTCTGCAGCCTAACTGGAATAATGATCACCAAGAGAGGAAGCACAGTTTTCTGATTGAGATGGTGCAGGTCCAAATACAAAAGGGTGTAAATAGAGTGGACTTGCCCGCTCCCACAAAAGAACACAGAGAGGAGGGGACTCGCTCCTACATTAGTATGTGAATAAAGAGACCATAATCTGGGCGGGAAAGACAGTGGGGAGTTCAAAGGAGAAACGGTTTTTGCTGGAGGTGAGCTTAAGAAGTGTAGCACGGAAGCACACAGCAGCCAGGAAGTTAGTGGCTTCAAACTACAAGTCCCAGAAGTCAGCGGGGGCGTCGGCGGCGCGAAAGGAGGCCGCGGCGCGGACGGGCGACGTTCGCCCCGCGGCCCCACGGCGGGGCTCCGGCTGAGAGAATATGTCGCTGCCCAAGAAGAGAAAGACGGACTCGGCGGACGGCGGCGGAGGAGAGGGCGACGGGGGTGGCGAAGAAGAAGATGGAGGGGAACGCGACCCGGGAGAGCTGGAGGAGGCCCAGGAGACGGAGCAGGGTGCGCGAGACCGGCTTTACTACGAATGCTACTCGGACGTATCTGTGCACGAGGAGATGATTGCTGACCGCGTCCGCACGGACGCCTACCGCCTGGGCATCCTGCGCAACTGGGCGTCGCTGCGGGGCAAGACGGTGCTGGACGTGGGCGCGGGCACGGGCATCCTGAGCGTGTTCTGTGCCCAGGCCGGTGCGCGGCGCGTGTATGCCGTGGAGGCCAGCGACATCTGGCAGCAGGCCCGCGAGGTGGTGCGGCTCAACGGGCTGGAGGACCGCGTGCACGTGCTGCCGGGCCCGGTGGAGACAGTAGAGCTGCCCGAGCGCGTGGACGCCATAGTCAGCGAGTGGATGGGTTACGGGCTGTTGCACGAGTCCATGCTGGCTTCCGTGCTGCATGCGCGCGCTAAGTGGCTCAAGGAAGGCGGCCTTATGCTGCCGGCCTCGGCCGAGCTCTTCCTGGCGCCCATCAACGATCGGACCCTGGAGTGGCGCCTGGGTTTCTGGGGAGAGGTGAAGCAGCGCTATGGCGTGGACATGAGCTGCCTCGAGGGCTTCGCAACCCGCTGTTTGATGGGTCACTCGGAGATCGTGGTGCAGGGCCTGACAGGCGAAGAAGTGCTGGCCCGGCCGCAGCGCTTTGCCCAGCTACAGCTGGACCGCGATGACTTGCAGCAGGAGCTGCAGGCCGGCGTGGGCGGGCGTTTCAGCTGCCGCTGCTACGGCTCAGCCTCCATGCACGGCTTCGCGCTCTGGTTCCAGGTCACCTTCCCCGGTGGAGACGGCGAGAAGCCCCTGGTGCTGTCCACTTCGCCCTTCCACCCGGAGACTCATTGGAAGCAGGCGCTCCTCTACCTGGACGAGCCTCTGCAGGTGGAGCAGGATACGGACATTTCCGGAGAGATCACGCTCTCGCCCTCTCGGGACAACCCCCGCCACCTCCGGGTCCTGCTCCGCTACAAAGTGGGAGAGCAGGAGGAGAAGACCAAGGATTTTCGCATGGGGGATTGAGCCCGGACACCAGTCTCCCCTTCCAGCTTCCCCTGGGCGGGTGGGAGAGGGAAGGGGGAGCACGAGGACAAAGCTGAGATTTCCGACTGCCTTTTATCAAGTTTGGCCCTTGGGGAGAAGGGTGGAGATTGCTGTGGCCTCAGTCTTCTCGAGAGGAGACGACTTTCTGGTGATTTTAACGCTATATTTTTTAAAAGTGCTTACTAAAGATTTTTTAAAACCTCAGATGCATGTAGCACAGAGCACTTTTTGTCCTTCGTTCGCCTTGGGAAGAGGGTTGGGGGAGGGAAGAAGGGGAGAAGCTCCAGAAAGGGAGAATACCGTTTGGTCGTTTAGGCTAAAGTTCAGAGATCTGGAAAGGTCTCCTTCCACTTAGGCCTTCTGAATTTCCAGTCTGAATTTAATCTCTTTCCAGTGCCATGTTTTCTTAATCTGGGAGCTCTTTCCCCTCCCAATGGCCTTTTTTTCCCCTGTGTTGTTCTGCCTAAGAAATTGTCATTGACTAAATACTATTCTTGGTTTGTAACGCACATTGTAGCAATAAGGACAGGTGAATAGCAAGTGAATAGCAAGGTTGTGCTCAATTTTAAAATAGCCATGTTCTCTGGAATAATTCCTACTTAAAGATTTGTCGCCTTGGTGGGGTGCTAAAGTGAATTGGGGACTTTATTCCATTATATAAAGTGGAATGTTCTTCCCAGTTTTACAGCCTAACCTAAGAAACTTCCATGGTGCATTGTATGGTACTACAGTTGAAGGGTAATAAATATTTAAACTAAATGTTTTTCCCTTAGTTAATATCTTTCTAAGAAAATATACACTTTCCAATTTCCTTTTTCTTTTTTTTAAAGGAGAGAGTTAAACTATAAATTATTATACTTCTTATTGGATAAGTGGGGCTGTAATGAACAGCCTCAATTTCTGACCTCTGGTTTTTTTTTTCCTTAAACCTGTGATAATATTGTTTCAACCAATTAACAGAAAAATAAATCCTTTCTTCTAAAGTATTCTTCTAATATTTGTTCTTTAGATAGATTTTTCATTCTTTAAATTTCCTAATTTAGACGGATCATGTGGCCTGGACTTTTAAGACATGAATTTAAGGATTTGAGTCTGTTTCCCTTGTATATGAGCCAAAAGTAAAGTTTTGTGGATATGATAAGTTCCCATGTAATTAAGTATATTCCTCTTTTTTATTGTAATTTTTTTTATTTTCTACATAGTGAAAATTTGGACATCTTTCATTTTTTTCTAATTGAGATAAACCTTGTCCATTATCTGTGACTTGATTTTTTTTCCTTTTGGTCAGCTCCGCTGAAAAGTTAGAAAGTCCTTCAGAATATAGCCTCAGGGAAATTAAAAACAAAGTGGGTTTTTTTTTTTTTAACATCCTCACAGGAAATCGTTAGACATGAAAAAATTTTACATTCCAAAATAGTCAGTTACTTTTATTTATTTCAATACTTAAGATGTTTCAGTCTTCTCATTTTTTTTGTTGTTGTTGCAGATAAAAATGTTGTAAATAAGTTGCTGTGATTAGTGTTTGTAAGAATTCTTTTTCTGAGAGAATCTTTATTCATAGACCACCATGTTTACATGTTTACTGAATGTCAATAAAAATTATACTTTTGTTACCATTCTTGTATGCAAATAATTTTAATAGGTTACTATTTGTAAGTAGCACGTAGACTTAGTTTAAACCAAAGTTGATGGGGAATAACTAAGGTTTTTTTTTAAACCTTAAGTTTACATGGTTCTGTGTTCTGTGTGTATGTAAGATTTTAGAAAGCTGTCTGCTGTAGAAAGAACTTTGCTATAGCAACCTTTTTATTATATGATCAGCTTGTGATGTACACACTGTAGCACTTCACTGAATAGCATCAGAGTATGTTTTCAAATTGTTTAAAGTATTTTATAAAAAACAGTACCTAATGTCATCAGCATAATATCGATCAACACTTACATTTTTCAAAGCTCTTCATCTACTTATCTCAATTTATCCTCATAGTGGGAGCAGGGTAGATATTTCCATCATACAAAGAGCAAGAACATAGTTGTGAGATGCCAGAGAAACCAGGCTTAGAAAAAACTTCTGAGCTAAGTACAGTGATCTCTGTACAAACAGAATGGTACAATTGTGGAACTGAAAAGTATATTAGAAATTCTAATAATAGGAATTTTAAAACACTTCACTGTTGGTCAGGCATTTATTATGTTATTTTATCCTCATAACAACCATGTTAGGTGGATGATGTTATACCCCTCCCTTTTTTTTTCCCCCAATGAGGGAATAAGCTGTTAAATGATTAAAACCTGTCTTGCTCAGCATCACATAATTATTAATTATGATTGAGAGTAAGATTTGAGCTCATCTAATATGCCAAATCCAAAACAATCCACTATTCCTTTGCTCTCTGTAGTCTTTAGTAAAACATTGTTTTCACAAATGAGAAAACGGGCCCAGAGAAGGGGAAGGAATTGCAGAGAAAAGGTTTTGGTTTGAAGAGATCAAGAAAAGTTGCTATCAGGGATCCCCATTCCTTCTGTTCAGAAGTAGCTAGTCCCATTATCTACTGAATAAGGTATAAATTTCTGATCCTGGCTTCAAAAACCTTCAGTCTACCTCTAAGCAGCCATTCCCAAGTTTCTTATATTAGTTCCACTCATGGTCTTCTTTCTCTTTACTATTTTTCCATTCTCTCTCATCCTATCATTTATTTCAGCACCTTTATAGATGTTACCTCCCCTTGAAGTGCAAATGACAGATCAGTACCAGGAAAGCTTCCAGGAGTTCCCCTCTCAGGTGATGGTGATCCTCTCAAATATTTTTAAAGTTTGCCTGAACCACTCTCATATTCTCTTAATTCATAATTATTTGTGCATATATCTTTATGAGATGCTTAAATCCTTTTGTATTTAGATATCCTCAGAATACCTAATTTGCTTTGAATATAGTTACTTAGTAAATATTGAGTTTGTCTTCCATCAAGGAATGAAAATTATAAACTAAAGCCAGGTCTACAAAATCCTATCTTGGGGAACTTGAACATTTCCAAAATGTTTTTGAACAAGTCTTGTGTTTGTGCAGCTCTGGTTTGATACAAAAGAAACAACATTTATCTATTTCCTGGTATTTGGATAGTGATATGCAGAGCCAGTGAGTTATCATAGAAGCTAGATGCCTCTAAAGAGAGCAACCATATCTGATTTTTCTTACACAATGTGACAAATATGGAAATATGTTTAAAAGGACTGTACATGTTTAGTCTATATCAGATTGTTTGCTGTCTTGGAGAAGGGGGAGGTAATGGAGGGAGAAAAAAGTTGGAATACAAAATCTTACAAAAATGAATGTTGAATTATCTTTTGAATGTATTTGGAAAAATAAAATACTATTGAAAAAAGATAGAGAGGGACCATAGTGCAGTAGGAAGGTCTCTAAGTTTGCCTGGGATCAAATCCTGCCTATAAAACTTGCTACTTATTTGGTAACAGGCAAATCACTTTAATTTCTCTGGACCCCAGGTCCTTTGTCTATAAAATGAATGGTTTGTATTAGGCACCCTCAGGTTAAAAAAAAAAAAAGGCTATCATTTATATGACATTTTAGATATCTGTTTTTCCTCTGGTGATGGAGGGGTGGGGGTGGGGAGGGAGAGAAGAGATTCTATTACTCCTTTTTTACAAATAAGAAAACCTGGATTGAGAATAAGTGATTTGCCTAGGGTCACACTGACAGTATCTGAGTCAGGATTTGAATGCAGTTCTTGCTGCCTCTCACTCTAGCTTTATTCTACCACCTATGGGCTTTTAATGCTATAATTCTATAGTATAATTCTATGAGCTCTTGTTGACTACTTCATAGCTCTGAGATTTGGGCCTGGAACTTAGTGCCCTTCTTCAAAGATAGAGCTTCTCCTTGATCCCAAATGCATCAATGTCAGCTTGAAAGGAGTTTTCCATTAGAGTGCTGCCAGGATCTGTTGACATTTTCATTTGTGACTCAAAGGCATCTCAAAAGATCTTGATTATCAAATCAAATAAGATCCAATAGACTAATAGTATCCCTATATAATCTTACATATGGAGGTATGACTAGACATTAATCCATGTGAAAGATTAAGTATGGATAAGAGTGAGAACTAAGTATTGACTGCAATTATGAATCTGATTGGGAAACGTGAAGATTTGGTAGTAGGGTAGGTTCCATTTTGGAATGCTATATTTGAGGAAGAAAATAGAGAATTGGTATTATGTAGTAAGTTCAGGAGACAGATTTAAGAATAGATAGATTTGATTGTGAGTCATCTGCAAAAATAAGTTAAACTCATGGTAGTTGATGAGATTTCTGAGAGACATCTCCAGCTCAGCACTCATGGATTGGCAATTGGGTCCTAAGGAGTGACTACTCTCAAAAGTTCAAGGGTAGTCTGTGGATATGCACTCTTAAAATTATAGCTTGTGAGAACCATTGTTGTACTTGACTCTAAAGAAGTCAGTTTGCAGACACAATTAGCTCAAAGTAAAAGTAAAAGCATTTATTAGGGTAGTTGGGTGGTATACCAGATGGAATGGTGAGCCTGAAGTCTTCCTTTGTTTAAATCTGTTCTCTTAACACTTATTAGCCATGTAACTCTGGGCAAGTTATTTAACCCTGTTTGCCTCAGTTTCCTTGTCTAAAAAAAATGAGCTGGAGTAAGATATGGCAAATCACTCCAGTATCTTTGCCAAATAAACCTCAAATGTGGTTGTGTGAATGAAGAGGGAAATGCAACTGAAAACAGTGAACAACATCAAAAGCATTTAGTAAGATAACATTGTAACAATAACCACTTAATTCCCCTATAAACCTCTGGGGGACTATTCCCAGAAATGCACACAGTATTAATGGAAAGAGTGGATACAGAGTAAAATGGTAATGAATTAAAAACACAGGGAACTTGTGATGGATGCAAATCAAGCATTTGGTAGGGCAGTACCTGATAAAATTCCGTTTTTTGTGACTTTCTTAGAAAACTTACCAATGGATGTGACTTCGCCACTGGGATGGTTATTGCTTAGTTGGCTAAGTTTTTAGCTTTGCTAAGTTTGCTTAGCTGGGTTTGACTATCTCCTGCTGACTGCTTGACTTGCTACTGTGACTTTCTATAGGAGGACTTTCCTGTCCTTCATCTCCCACCCTTTACCCTAGCTGCCAGATTCTTTATATCTACTTAACATGTACTTTGTATATACCTCAATAGGTACATTTTGTCTTGCTCATCAGAATGTGAGCTTCTTGAGGGTAAGAACTGCTTTTGCTTTTTCTTTCCCTAGGATTCCTAGTTACTGACACAGTGATTACTATAAATCACTGTGATTTAGTAATCACTAAGTGATTACTACATATTTTTTGGTTCAATTGTTTTAGTGCCCTCAATAAAGGTGTCACGTTGCTCCTGAGGGAAGTCAAGGCCTGAAAAGCTCTAAATATTTCCAGTTCCCCTATAACAAACTCTTTAGCAAGTATAATTATGCTACATTTGAATCCCAAATGGATTATAACTCCTGGAGGACAAGGATTTGATTGATTGTTTGATTAACTGATTTATCTCTTTCATTGCTACTTTGGAGTTCTCTTTAGTCCTTTCTTCCTTCTCCCCTCAACCCATTTTCTCTTCCCAGTCCTATCTTAACAACTTGCCCTCATTAGAGGATTTTCTAATGTGCAATATACATACATTATACATATACATACACATGTACATGTATAGATATATATTGGTGAGGTAAGAGATTTGGGAGAGAAATATGGGGGGAGAAAAACTTTAGCAAGAACGAAGGAGATAGATGCACAAGGAAACATTTGATTGTACTTATTGAAAATATGACCATAATAGTTCAGGATCACTGATGCATCAATGCTGACAAGAAATAGTAAGCATAGGTATAGGTTGGTGACTATTTGAAAGGATGGTGAGCTTTTTAAAGTTCATTTGTGAACACAGTTTTGTGTTAACACACAAAACTTGCTTCAGAATGTTTAATAAGTTACTGCCTAGGTAGTTTGATATAAGGAGTTTTAAGATAGAACAAGACTATCCCAAAAAATCTCTCCTTTTTTTTCCTAAAAGTCTTTTCTCCCAAGGTATGAAATTCTAACAACTTAGTTAATTCTTTGGGAAAGTAGCTGCTTTCTTCTAAGTGCAAATTTCTCTAGGATAGGAATATTTGTTTGTTAGAGTGAACTGTTTTACTCAATGTTTTCCCCTTCAGGTTATAGCCAAGAATAATATGTAAGATCTTCAGTTTTCAAGACATCATAATCACATTGATGTTGGTATTTCCTCCAGTGATACAGACCCACAAACTATGCATAATTTCCTGTCCTGTGCAACTTTTATTTAAGTACTGATATAAATTCACCACAGAGTATCCACTCAATAATGAAGGCTTTCCTTTGGATCAGGATTTTAACCATTTTTCTGTTATGGACCCTTTTGGCAATCTGTGGAGTCCCTCTTAGAATAGTATTTTTAAATATGTAAATAAAGAATACCTGTATTTCACTAAAATGGAAACAAAAAGTGAGTGAAAATAAAATACAATATGTATACACATATATATTTTCCCATCTTCACAAACTCACTGAAATCAATCCACAGACTCCATGGACCCAGTTTAAAGGCTCCTTCTTTTGAGTGATTTAACCCTATCTGAAAACAAGTGCAGAATGAAGGTTGTCAAACCAATATCCCTCGACTACCTTATTGGTGTACCTCCTTTTACATCTCTTTGATATCTTTTATACCAGTTCCTTCATAAGTATAGATGGTATAGATGGATGTTGTAGTCTACTTATTTTCGCCAGGTCCACATATCCATCTCCATTTCCTTTTGGGTCATCTTCAGTTTTGTGTCTTCAGAAATTGTAGTGTTCCATGATTTATAAAGGAAAAAAAAAGATTACTTGATTTGATGTTCTTCTATGGATATGAAACAAAATATAAATCAGGGAGTTGTCTGCTACTGTTATAAAAATATCCAACATAGGATTCAAATTTAAGGGTTCCCTGTGAAAGAAGTGTCCTCCAGATGCTCCTATTTGTGAATGACATAAAAAGACATTTTTCAGAAATTGTATATTTCTAAAAGGAAATGTGCTTGTCATGTAGTCAGAGCAAGGAAAAAAGATGACAAGACTGAATACTACACAGGTACCCACAAAATACAGGGGAAAAATGTCTAGAGCAAGAAAGAGAATATAGTCATAAATAGAATATGAGAAGGCATGAGTGGCTATGATTTATAGCCACAAAAAGGACATGACCAGGTGTTATAGCTCACATCTCTAATTCTTGCTGCTCCTGGGGGAGGCTGAAGCTGCTGGATGCTTGAGCTTGGGGATTTTGAGCTATACCAGGGTGACAAAAGGTCAGATGCCTAGCACTGACATAGTAAGTCCCTAGGAGAAGAGGACCATTAAACTGCCTAAGGAGGAACAAACTAGTCCAGGTCAGAAAAATCAAGCTACTTAAAGTTTTAAGCCCATGAGGGGCTGCTGTACTTCTAGAAGAGCTAAGGAAAGAACAATAGAAACAGAAGAGAGACAGACATATATATGGAGAGGAAAAGACAGAGGAAAATGCAAATAAGGAGAAAGATTCAGAGGGAAAGATAAAAAAGAAAAAATATGGAAGAGACAGAGAATGAGTTTGTGTAAGTGTATGAGATAGACATACAAAGCAACACAGACACACAGCAAGACAGATATATTGAAAAAGAGAGATTATGTGAGGAATACAACAGAAAGACACAAAAGTATATGAGAAATACATACACAAAAACTGACAGAAAAAAAACTGAAAGAAAAGGAGATAAGAGAATGTGTGTGTGTGTGTGTGTGTGTGTGTGTGTGGAGAGAGAGAGAGAGAGAGAGAGAGAATACTCATATGGATGAGGTGACAGCACCATTGAAGTTTTGGAGAATTTTCCTCCTAACCTTAGTTGAGATGCCTAGAAGTATGAGTGTTCATAAGATCATAGATCTTAAAAAAAATCTTAAAGATCATGTTTTTTAAGTCCTCATTTTTAGATGATGAAACCAAGGAGCAGAGAGAGAAAATAAATTGTTCCAGATAACACAACTCTGGGGTTTATTCCTAGATCTTTTGATTCTAAAGATAATGCTACCTTCTGGATTTTTTTATTTTTTTTATTTTTTTTAATTTTTTTATGATGAGATAAAAGGAAGGTATAGTAGGAAAATGTAATGTTTGGAAGATGTAATATTTGGATAAATATGTGGACAAGTGACATTTCTATGGAAAATGGACTTGGAAGTTGGACTTTGGATAGCTAGAAGATGTATGAAGATATTTAGAATCGGAATTGGGGGGAAGGAAATCAGGAAGGAGGAGAGTGGCATGGAAGAGTGGGTGAGAAAAGAAGATGGGAAACAAAAACAATGTTATATGTTCTAATGTTTGCCTACCACAGCCCTATACATACAGAATGAGCGTGAAGATACCAGATGACACCAGTTTTTAGACTAATTAATAGCCTGTGTATGGATATGTGGCAATGTCTTACAACATATGCTTGGATTCAAAACATTTTTTGTGATCTCTTGAGAGTTCTCTAGACAAAATCTTTTTGATTGATTATCAATCTGCTAATTCATTTCAAGTTGACAGAAAAAAAAAGTTTTATTTTCTCTTTACCTTCTTTATCTTTTGAAGCAAGATTATCTTAGAATCATAAAAAGAGAGCTCATGGGAACCTCAGAGGCCTTGTCTATTTAAGGCTCTTATTTTAAAGATGCCAAGAGAGAGCTAGTGAGGTGTCCAGGCTACAGAGAGTGTAAGTGGCATGAAATTAAGAGTCAAACTCAGGTTGTTTGATTCCCAAATCAATTCTCTTTCCACTATATCCAGCTGCCTCTCTTTCTCAAATACTTTTATTTTGAGACCATGGATGATTATCCCATTTAATCTTTTATTTATGCATTTTGCATAAAAAAATTTCTGAATGAAATATACCTTCCGACCTGCTGGCATCCTCCTTATAGCAAAGGAATCCCTAGTAAAACTTGATTGACAGTGAATTTTTCTGATAATAAATGCATATTTTTACACCTATATAGTCCTTCAGTTCTTTGTTGAGATAAAAATGAATGAAAAGTTATAAACCTGGAAAATAAGGATGATTAACAGGAGAAGTGGTGGATTTATAGGGAATATCAAATTCCATTTTAATCATATTGAATTTGAGATGTCTTTGGACATACAACTGGAGGTATCTAACAGGTAATTTGTGATGTGGGATTGAACTCATTAGGGATATGAAGACTGGAGATCTAAATTTAAGACTCATCCATAAATTTATAAGAGTGTGGATCCAGCCATCTAAAACAAGTGTTTTGGGAGTCTTTGCTGGTCATGTTCATACCACATAACCTGGAAACGCTCTGTGTACCTTATTACATGGGTGGGGTTAACTGTCTATGATGGGCTGCATAACCAAAACAGGCTTCCTTTTTAAAAATAGGTAGACTATATTAGTCTCTCTTTTTCTGGGTCAGTTTTTTCATGAACACTTTTTTTTTTTCCTGTTATTCTGATTATGAAGCCCATCAAAAGGTGGCTGATTCCACCCACAGTGGTATGAGATGCAGAGTGCCTCCATTTTAGGTGATCTGGACATGGTCCAAAAAACCTCTTATAGAGCTATGATAATTGAACAGATAAACACATAAGTAATTCCAATATATACCTGCAAAGGTACTAGATTTTGGAGGGTAAATCTGTTTTTATTTTAGATTTTTGGAAAAATTCCCCATAAGTTTTGATTTCCAGAAGGGAAAGAATAAAATAGAATAGGCAGAAGGAAGAATGATGTTCCAAGGATTTGACCAAGTGGACAATGATTTAGTGGGGAATAGGACACAAGTCCAAGTTGGTCTAAAATAACATAGCCAGTTGGGAGGAGGTGGAAGGAATTATGATAATTTCAAAATGTCAAAAAAAATATAGGAAAATTCATACTTCTCATCTGAAATTGTTCTATTATTGGTTGCAAAAATTATCAAAAAGAGAAATTTCCTATTTTTCCATTTTTTTTACCTGTTATACTTGTTTTCCTTCATGCTTAGAATCTTTTACCTCTTACCTCCACCTTTTCATCTTGCTGTCTTCTTGCTCCTTCTCTCTCTCTCTCTCTCTCTCTCTCTCTCTCTCTCTTTTAATTTAACTTCTCTTTAAGTCTTTACTTTTAGCACAATACTTGGCTTCTGGTAAGTGCTTAACAAATGCTAGTTGACTGACAATGTTCTGAAAGAAAAGGTGCTTTTTATCTTCTGTCCTGTTGTCCCATTCTATGAATTCATTTGATTGTTAATATTTCTTTTGCCTTCTTTCAAATTGTATCAGCTCATTGTCCTTCTTCCTATAATATCTCACCTTTTTCAAGTGTTCACTTTTTCTTTATAACAAACTTACTTGGTTATAGTCCTGTTGAAACATTTCCCATTAAATGGCTTTCCTGAATGTTTTTCAAATGCTTTAAGTGGCAACTGAATTAACATGTTACTGACCAAACAAGCCCTTGAATCTTTACTGTGAATCATATGCTATGCTAGAAGTTGGTTCTATTTATTTCAGGGCAGAATCCCTGAATATAAATGAAAGTAGTTATCTTTGGCCTATACTACAAAACCTGTGACAACCAACACAAATCCCACAAGTGCTCTTTAAGTCATTTGATAGTATTTCAAGGATCTTCTAATAACAAAATAACTTGGACCCTTTATTGTTTGTGAAACTATGTGCATACATAATCTTATTTGAGCTTCATGTTAATCCTATAAAGTAGGCTTTTCAGGTATTAGACCACTTTTGAAATGGAGAAACTAATGCTTATCAGTTGCTTAAGAACACATGCTTTTCTTTTACTATTGCCTCTGCAGCTGTTCTTTAGTGGTGCTTGACTTTGTGACCCTATTTGGGGTTTTCTTGGCAGAAGTACTAAAATGGTTTGCTATTTCCTTTTCTAACTCATTTTACAGATGAGGAAACTGAGTCAAATAGGGTTAAGTGACTTGCTCAGGGCCACACTTCTAGTTAAATGTCTAAGATCAAATTTGAACTCAGGGCTTCCAAACTCCACATCTGCTCTTTGTCCATTGTGTTACCTTGCAGCTGTAATAAAACTTATAGTTACTACCAGAGGATCCTCCTAGAAGCTTCATTTAGAGAAGGTACTCAGGCCAGCCATATCTCATACTTTCCAGGCTGCACTCTAGATTTTTCTACCATGCTCCATCCCTGATACCTTCATCAGGTGCTTCCAAATTCCTCCTCCTTTTACTTCCTTTTGTTTATTGTCTTCCTTCCTTAGAAATTATGCTTCCAGAGGGTGGACCCTGTCTTTCTACTTAAATTTGTATTTCCATACATAGCACCTGGAACATAATGGGTGTATGTTAATAACTGATTGTTAATTGATTGAATAATGAATAAGGTCATATAAAATTTACATAAAATAAATATACTATTCACATCACCCTCTTTATTCCTGCTATCATAGATATATACTTTATTATAACACATATATGTGTATTATTTGTAGTAACATAATAGTACATATATGTGCAAATAATACATATATACATAATACACATCTATGTATGTATTTTATATATACATATATATATATATATGTACATGCATACATACATATATGCACCATGACTCTATCCCTGAACAACTTCTTTATCTATACTCTGTATTTTCTGTATGTGTGTCTTTCTGTGTGTGTGTCCCTGTCTTTCTCTCTGAATCATTCTGTGCAACTTTATTATCTCACATAGGAATAATCATCATCTCCAAGCAGATAACTCCCACAAATACAAATATGTGTACATGGATACATACCCACATACACGTACATAAATATCCCTTGTTCTCTAAATTCCATGTCCACATCTTCAGGTGTCTATTGAATATTTCAGAATAGGCTTCCCATATGCAGTTCAATCTGAATATATCCAAAATCTTTCTTCCCAACTTTACTACTTTTGTCAAATTCATGACTTATTCTTCTTGTCACCTAAGTTTTATATCCTCAACTCCTTACTGCCCCTCACCTTACATTTCTCATTATTTGCAATCTTCTTTAATTGTATCTTATTATTTCTCAAATCCCTCCTCTGTTCGCTCACATAGCCAAGATTCTAATTCAGTACCTCCTTAACTTTAATTTAGAATATTTCAACAGCCTCTTAATTGTTCTCCCATCATCTAGTTTCTTCCTTCTCCCATTCATCATTTCTACAGCTTCCAAAGTGATTTCCAGGTCTGATAATTTCACTCTTCTAAGCCAAAACTGTTGTAGGGTTAAATATAACACAAACCTAAATTTTTGCTGTTCTTAGCACAGCACTTCATTTTCATCTCTATACCTTTGTATAGGTTATTCCCTATGCCTCACATCTTTATCTCCAACTTACCTCTTGAAATCCTTAGTTTTCCTAAAAACTCAGCTCGAATGCCAGGTATAGGGAATGAAATGAGCAAAGATATCAAAGATAAAGGAAGAAAAGACAATTATAAGGAGTCATTTTGTCAGGGAGAAAAAATATGTAAAAGGGGGTAGATGATTAGGTTGAAAGATAAAGTGGAGCCATATTGTAGAATGTCTTAAATGAGAGGGTCAAAATATTGCTTTATTCTGTAGACAATAATATGCCATAGTTGATTTTTGAGCATAGGAGTGAAATTTTTGTGATCATTGGGGAAAATACTAAGATTGGTATATAAAAAGTGAGTTGGAAAGAGCTAGGCTGGTTATTATATGTTAAAAGACATGGGAAACTAAGCTAGGGTGATTGAAATATGGGGGAACAGGAAGAGAAAGATATTACAGTTACCACAAAGGTAAAATGTCAGAATTTGTTGACTTTTTTGATGTGTTAGATGAGAAAGAGAAAAGATTTCAAGCTAACCCAAGTTCATGAGTCTAGGTATCTTATAGAATAAAGACACCATGAATAAAAACAGAGAAGTTAGTGATTGAAGCAGTATTTCACTCTAATTTTAATAAAGGATATATTGACTCAGGGAAAGCTTTCTACATGATATGGAAAGAGGCACTAAGTTTATCCTTGAAGAAAGAGACAGATTTCAACATATGAAGATGAAATTTGGACAGAGCTAATTGCAGGTAATGAGGGAGCAAAATATATGAGAATATGGAAATCAAAATGCCCAAAAAAGGAATGTGCAAAAAGTAAAATAGAATCAGGTTAAGCAGATGTTCAGCAGAAAAGAAAAACATGCAACTAAAGGAGGAAGTCACTAATTGGCAGAGTGTGGGGACAGAGGATGAGGGAGGTGCTCAGAATTAGATGAGTCTAAGGTAGCAAATCAAAATAACAACAGAGTGTAAAAAAGTGTTTTCAAAAACCTTTGGAGTTCTTTCAGTTTTCTGAGAGGTTAGGCATAAAAAGAACAAAGCACAGACCTGGAGGATTTAGACAAAGTAGCTTAGAAAGAGAAAGGGAAAAAAAAAGTCCATTGAATAACACTGAGCAAAAACCAGTTAGCTGCATGTTTTTCAAAAACACTAAGCTTATTTGTGAACTTTTTTTTTTTTAATTAAAAAAATCAAAACAAGGGCATCTAGGTGGCGCAGTGGATAGAGCACCAGCCCTGAAGTCAGGAGGACCTGAGTTCAAATTTGATCTCAAACACTTACCATTCCCTAGCTGTGTGACCCTGGGCAGGTCACTTAACCCCAATTGCCTCATCAAAAAAGCAAAAAAAAAAGAATCAAAACAGTTTTCAAATTCATCCATTTTCTTTATTTGATCTTTATAGAATGCTGACTTTTGATACACACTATGTAGCATTTTCCATTATAAGTCTTTTGAAATTGTCTTAGATCATTGTATTACTGAGAAGAGCGAAGTCTATCAAAGTTGAACATCACATAATGCTGTTGTTACTGTGTACAATGTTTTGCATTTCTGTTTACTTCACTCAACATCAATCAGTTCATGTAAGTCTTTCCAGGTTTTTCTATAATCCACTTGGAAGAGAACTTTTAAGATAGTATTTTGCTCTAGCAAGTTATTTTGAATCAATAGATAAGAACAGTGCGAATGTGTAGACAACTGTGGAAATTTTTATCATTCTACTAAAAATAGATTGAATTGTCAACTGATAAGGCAGGGAGGTAAAAAAATTTCATGAAGAAAATTTACAATTTTCTTCAATTGTATTCAATTCCTTTTTCTTCCCTTTGAAATCATCTTCTCTCTCAGATTTTTGATGCCCTCACAATTCTGAACCCTCCAGCACACAAATCTATTGTACACACTTTGTCTAACCCAGTTGCTTTTAATTTCTACTTCTTTTATAGACATATCTGGTGATGGTAGCTCTAAGTTTGCTGGCTCTATTATCCTTCATGATTTTTGTTTAAAAGTAAAAAAAAAAAAAGTCAACCAAGTATTTTCATTCTTAAATATCCTCTGAATGACAGCATTGTCTCCCTGATGTCACCATCCTCTTCAAGAAAAAAAAAAAAAGTGCCTTAGTGCCTTGTGAAGTTTAAAAAAAAAACTGTCTTTAAAGCTTTTTTAAGCCACTGTTTTGTGAAATGAAAACTGATCACAATCATTTATTAGTTAAATTTTGCAAATGAATTGATATTCTAAATAGGCATTGCCTTTGGCTACCATTTTTCTCCATTTGGCAACTAACTTAAATATTTGTTGACTAAGACATTTTAGACTCATTTGGTTTCCGTTATAGCCATTGATTACATTAGTAAAGTTGTATGAATTTGTGATAAGTGTTAAATCCTTTGTTTCCTATATATTCTATTTTTATAATCAATGATTTGTTTGACTAAGTGAAGACTGAGATTTGGCTTGTATTTCCAATTTTTTCTCATTATTATATTTTCTTTTGAGATTTTTGAAAGCTAATTTTGACATTTATGCTGGTCAGACTACATTGAGAAATGATTTTAAAATGACTGTTTCATCAGCAACAAGATTTTCTCTCCATTAAAACATAGTCAGTTTTATTTGAGGGTGTGGAAGCAATGGCATTACGTAGTCCACATGATTCCTAAGTAATATAACTCCAGTGATTAAGATTTTTTATGCTTTGTTAAAGTCTCAGGCATTGGCTTTAAAAATTTTAAATGGGATTTGGCAGCTTGATTGAATAAATAAATCAATTATATTTAAAAAATAAAATTAATAAATACAAATATGTACAAAATAGATTGTGAGAGTGCACTAAGAACTGATGGAATCAAGAAAAGCTTTTTACAAAATAAATAAATAAAATGGCTCCTGAACTGCATCTTAAAGGAAAGGGGGAGAAGTTCTAAGAGATAAGAGGTCAGGGCTGCACATTGGCACTGTGACAGATATGAGTTGGTACTTTATCCAGTAGAAATAGAGAGAAAATCGGTTTGGTGGGTCTCAATATGCAGGAGGAGGAATACTATGACTTGAGTCCAGAAAGTTAAGTTGTACCCAGGTTTTATAGGACTTTAAAAGCTAACAAAGAAGTTAATATTTTATTCTAGAAGCAATAAGAAGCAATTGCAGTTGGTTAAATAGGAGACTCACATAGTTAGATCTCTACTTAAGCATAATGACTTTGGTAACATTATGTAGGATGGGCCAGAGTAGTAAAAGACAAGGTAGAAAGACCAACCAAAGTGAGAGGAGCTGATTATTTGGACTATGATAATAGCCTCTATAAGTATCAGTATGAGTAAATAAAAATAAAACAGGATAGGTTCCTCTCTAAAAAAACAATGTGACACGTTAGGCAGCATGCCCGATTCCGGGACAGGAATACTTGAGTTCAAATTCCACCTCAGACATTTACTAGATATGTGACCTTGATTAAGTCACCTTAACTCTTCCAGTCTCAGTTTCATTATCCACAAAATGAAATTTATAACAATGCCTGCCTCATAGGGTCCTTGTGAGACTGAAATGAGTTAATCTCTGGAAAACACTTAGCAAACTTTAATATGCCACATAAATATCAGATATTGTTCTTTCCACTTAAACTGGTTCCACTCCACCCAAATGAACTTAACCTAAATTAGCAATTCATGAGAACTGCATAGTCTTCTGTCCTAGTAAAGTCTGATTTAGCATACCCATCTTTGATTTACCCTTTTGCCTAGGTAGACAGTATATTTTTGACAAATAGCTCTTGCTTTGGGTAATAATAATAGGTAACATACAGTGTGTCAGGCATTACGATAGCACTTTATAATTATTACCTCATTTGAACTTTGGAAAGTAGATACTATTACTATCCTCACTTTGCAGATGTAGAAACTGAGGCAAACAGCATTTTAGTGACTTGCCCAGAATCCTAAGAGTTAGCAAGTGTTTAAATCCAGATTTGAATTTAGGTCTTCCTGATTCCAAGCCTGGTAATTTATTCATTTTGGCTATTTATATTATGATGGACTTAATTAGCTAATGGTATTTGTAATATATTTTAATTTTATAGCAAATGACAACATGATTATTTCCACATTCTACAACAGGGTTCTTTTTTTTTAATGTAAAACAGTTATTCATTCAATTTTTTTTCTTTTTTTTATTAAATTGTTTTTTATTTTATTTGCATAACATATGTGTGGGTAATTCTTCAACAACAACCCTTACATAGCTTTCTGTTACAAATTTTTCCCCCCAACTCCCCACCCCTCCCCCAGATGGCAGGATATCCACTACATGTTAATTATGTTAAAATATTGGCAAATCGAATATATGTATACATATTTCCAAACTTATCATTGTTGTGCAAGAAAAATCTTATCTACACAAAGGATATATCAGATAAAGGAAACACAATGTAAGCAAACATCAATCAAGGAGTATGAGAATGTTATGTTGTGGTCCACACTTCACATCCCTCTCTCTGGGTGCACATGGCTCTCTTCAGTGAACAATTGGAGGTGGTTTGAAACATTTCATTGTTGAAGAGAGCCATGTCCATCAGAATTGATCGTCATATAGTACTGTTGTTGCCGTGTATAATGATCTCCTGGTTCTGCTCATTTCACTCAGCATCAGTTCATTTAAGTCTCTCCAGGCTTCTCTGAAATCATCTTGCTGGTCATTTCTTAAAGAACAATAATATTCCATAATATTCATATACCATAATTTATTCAGCCATTCTCCAATTGAAGGGCATCTGTACAACAGAGTTCTTAATTTTTTTTGTGTCTCGGACACCTTTGGCAGTAAGACAAAGTCTATTGATTCCTTCTCAAAATTATGTTTTTCAATGTAAGAAAACAAAATAAAATAAAAGATTACAAAAAAAGCTGCTTATATTGAACTATGATTATCAGAATCTGCTTAATAAAATCAAATTTATATGAATTCGGAACCTCTTGGGTGTACAATGAAAATTGCCATGAAGTTGTTTAACAACCTGGACTTGGAATCAGGTTTCAGATTCTACCTCTGACATTTTCTGACCACTATTAAATTTCTTATCCTCTCAGGCAACTCCATATGCCTGTTAGTTAGTAATGTTAACAACATTATGTTAAAATTTTCCCAAACTAAATAACTGCAATTAGATACATAGTGGGAGGAGTACACACTTCTAAAACTGGCAGTTCTCCACAATGATTAAATTGGAGGTCTAGATCAGTAAATAAATAGTCTATGACACTTGTCTACTTCAGTTTTAATATAACATAGTAAAACTTTTGCATGTGGAAGGACATCCCCACTAGCTGAACTACGCAAAAGGGTTTTAGGTATTAGAGAAAGGCTGAGAGTCATCGCATATTTTAATCAAGACTATTAGTGAAAATAATTCAGAATTCTGCATCCAGAACTAAGAAGGATGTAGTTTTGATTCAACAATAACTCTCAAAATAGCTTCTGTATATAAAAATAATTAGCAAATCACTTTCTAAAATAAATATTGAACATATTGTTATTCAGGAATACCTTTACCAATCTACAGCTATTTTATTAAAAGAAACTTTCAGTGACATAATATGCATGGCAAGTTTTAGCCCCTGCTAAAATTGCTTCACTCTAAGGTTTACAGTGAATACCTATAGTGAATTCCCAATATGTATCTGAGCAAGAGAGCTTTGTCATCACATATAATTATATTCAGATATTTTAAATAGAGGATTTTTTAAATTAAAAATTCATCTTACTAAATATTAACTATAGATCAATTCTTTTTTGAAAAATTAGGCTATATTTTAAATAGATCTTGACAAAAAGGCATCTAAATCTATGAAAAAGTGTTTTATTACTTGCATTGCAAGTTTCAGCCTGATGTGATTTTAAAATAGCCAAGTTATAAACCCCTGAAAATTGGAGTTTATAATGGAATTCTGACAGATCCTTCCCTGGAGTAGAACGAATGAGCAGCCATAAGACCATTCCCGGTTGCTGCAGCAGTCACAGTAGAGACATGACTAGGAGGTTATATGTTGTGTTCCAAATGCAGAACTAACTGAATACTTCTTCAAGTAGCTTCTCCTGTTTCTGAGATCCTAGAAAACTCTTATTGCCAATACTACTTTTCAGCCATAATTCTTTTGCTGGAATTGTAGGAGATAGAAAAAAATTTCACTCTGTTCTAAAAGATTCCACACATCCTGCCTCCTATCCATTTGAGAGGTATTTGTAATAAACTTATTAAAGAATCATATATATTATATCTCATCTCAGATATTATCTATTCTTAAATTCTCAGCTCCTTACTAGGAGTTATACGAGGGAAGATTCATTTCCATGATTTTTATTAGTAAATGTCACATTTTACAAAATCTTACTTTTCAACAATTAAAAAATTCAACAAAATAAAAGTAAATTGTAAGACATTGTAGAGCAGGCAATATTTCTTACATGTAGCATGAGAAACATGTTTAGGGTATAATTTAGAGAAATTGGAGATGGTGTTATCCTCACCCCACACTTTCCATAACAGATAAGAGAGTAAAAAGTGCTTTTAATGCGTTAAATGAAATACAAAATTTTATGATTCTATCATTTAAAAATGCTAAAATCCTTCCATTTTGGCTTCCCTCTGAAACACTGTAAAATAATATAAACCATTAATAATAATAATGTATATTGAATACTAGACATAATTAGAGAATTGCAAGCATCATAGAGTGTGAGTTGGAAGAAACTGCAGTAGCCTTCTAGTCCAACTCATACCCAAAGCAAAATGTTGACTGCAACATTTATCCTTTGCTTGAATACCTCCAGTGAAAGTGAGCTGGTTACCTTCTAAAAAATTCCATTCCATTTTGGGATAGCTTAATCTTTTAGAGTGTTCCATAGTGTCATGTCTAAATTTTTCTTTACCAATTGTTCCTAGATCTTCTCTTCAGTCCCAAACAGAATAAGTATAATCACTATTCCACATGATAGCTTTTCTAATACTTGAAAACTCTCTACCTAGTTTCCTCTAGGATTGACCTCCCCAAGTTCCTTCAACAAATCCTCATATGGCATGAACTCCTGACTTTTGGCCATTTGTCTGCTTTTCTGAACATTTTATAACTTATCTATGTTCTTTCTAAAATGTGGCATGCATCACCAAACACCATGCTACAGATGTGATGCTGAGCAAAGCAGAGCATAGCAGGACACTTGTTTCTTTATTCCTAGAAACTATGACTCTCTAAACACTGCTCAAAACTGAATTAGCTTGTCGGGGAGCATTAACATAATATTGACTCATACTGACCTTGCCATGCTATCAAATCCCAAAATTTTTGTCAGATAAGCTGTTGTTTGGCTATGCTTTATCAATCATGATTCCTACTATAAGCCACCAGAGGTAGATAAAGTGTCTATGAAGTTCATTCTGGACTTTGACATCTATTCTATTAGCTAGATCCTTCTACCTTTGTGTTATCTGTAAATTTAATAAGGATGAAGATTTTGCTTTTTACCAGGCAGGTGATAAAAATGTTAATCAGCACTGGCCAAAGCACAGTTCCCCTGCCATTCACTTGAAGACCTTTCAAGTTGAATCTAATCATAAATGATTGAACTTTACCGTTTGAACAGTCTTAAATAGAGATATCTGGGGCAATGTAAAGATTTGATAAAGATTTGAAACCAAATTATCTAAATATGAATCCTGATTTTACCAGTGATCATTTCTTGTGATGTTTATTTTACCTCCCCTCAGCATGTTTCCTTCTCTGTAAAATCATGTGAATAAAATAGATGACTTGTAAAGTCCTATCTAGTTCCAAATCTATAATCTTATGAATACATTTATTTTGCTGTCATATAGCCCACATTTCAACTTCTTTTTCGTAAGAACATGAGAGGTTCCCCAGCTCTTAAGAAGCAGAGTGTACTGTTTGTGTCTTTGTATCCTTATAGTTTAGCATAGTTATTACTACATAGTAGAAGCAAACTATATGTAGTACATTGTACATTCTTGTATACAGCAAAATAGGTAATTGTTGTTCTAAAACACTCCTATTATATAGGGCAGCTAGATGGTGCACTGGATAGACTGAACCTTATTTGCCTCAGTTTATAAAGTGGAGAAGGAAATAGTAAGCCATTTTCATATCTTTGACAAGAAAACCCCAAAAAGGGTCATGAAGAGTCAGGGATGACTGTCAGAAAGAATTAAGACATGACTGAAAATGACTGAACAAGAACAATAATATAATCTAGATATATATTTTCTATCTGGTTTTTTCCTACAAGTATTACTAAAAAGAAATGATATTAGTTTAATATCACCTATTTTTGATGAGGTCATGTTAATTCTTTGTGGTTGTCACTTTCATTTTTAGATATTTACCTGTCTCTTTAATTTTTCAAATTTTGCTAAGAATTTAAATCAAGCTAATTGGTTTATAGCCTGTAAATTCTATTCTCTTTACTTTGGTGGGATATTAGGATAACATTTGCTCTTTCCAGTCTGTCAGTACTTTTCCTATTATTTACAATTTTTCACAGTTATTTTGCTTCCAAAGAAGGTTTTCTGGAAGAAAACTTGTAGAGAGGAAGAGAGTTCAGATAAATAAGAATAAGAAAGAAATTATGAAGAGCTTTGGCAAAATCTGGGGGAAAATTGAAGGTCAACACTAGCTAAAGGAGAAGGATACACTCTGAAAAAGGAAAAATACTGAAGAAATGGAGTTAAAGAAAACAATTCAAGAAGAAATGGAGCTAAAGAAAACAACTCAAGAAGAAGATAGTTCGGAAGACATGGTAAGAAAAGTTAAGTAAGAAAGGTTAATAAAAATGAGGTTCAATTCAATTAGAGATGGGAAAAAACATTGTGGTGGTCAAGACTTCAAATGATAGAAAAGTAAAGTTATAAAGTTAACAGAAGAGAATTAAGGTATAAGAAGGTCATAAAAAGGTTGTTGTTTCTCACTCTTCATAACCCCATTTGGAATTTTCATGGCAAAGATATTGAAGTGGTTTACCATTTCCTTCTCTAGCTCATTTTACAAATGAAGAGCTAAGGTAAGTAGTATTAAGTCATTTGCCCAAACTCAAACATCTGGTAATTGTCTGAGGTCAGATTTGAACTCATGAAGTCTCCCTGAATCTAAGCCCAGATCTCAAGAGTTAATTATAGGAAGTAACATTAAATATGTGCTTATTATCCTGTGCTTACAACAAAGGTTAATTGGGAGAAGAGTTAATATGGTGGAGCAAGAAGTAATAAAGATCATTCATTTACCCCACAATTACTCTATCAAAAATCTAAGAAGAGAATCAGAGGATGATTGGGAAATCTTAGGAGAAACCACAGTGTGTTAACTTTTCAGAACAAGATCATGAAGTTGACACAGGTTAATGACTAAGATATGTGGAACAGAGGTGGGCCAATATAATGGATCCAGACCACAGATGTAAAACAGAGCCATCCAGAGAAACTGAAAGCTTAATTCTCTCAGCAAAGAGGATTGAAGAGGCATCACAAACTCAACGATTTATGGAACAGACTGCAGTTCTTTCTCTTTGAGCCAAAAAAGGAATTTCAAACTCATCTCTAGTCTCAGAACAAGGACTCAGAATTATTCCTCTGATATAGAGAGAAGATCCCTGACTTGGTTCTTAGGCAAAGATAAACTGACAGCATTGTTCCTCTGAACCTACAGAACCTTCCATTAACAAGAATTAATAACTGTATCTGAATTACATCTAAGGGCAGAATAGTGTCTGCTGCTCTGTTGCCTGGATACAAAATGGCATCTGAAGCTTAGAAATCTCAAGAGTGCAATGATCAGACCTCCCCATTTTTCAGATTAAAATTTGTTTCTCTGGGGCAGCTAGGTGGTGCAGTGGATAGAGCACCAGCCCTGAAGTCAGGAGGACCTGAGTTCAAATCTGGTCTCAGACACTTACCATTCCCTATCTGTGTGACCCTGGGCAAGTCACTTAACCTCAATTGACTCAGCGAAAAGCAAAAAAAAAAAAATTTGTTCTCACTGATCCACACCCTTCCTATAACCCTTGAAGGAGGCACATAATATGGAAACAATAAAATTGTGGAATCTCAGATAAGTAAACCATGATATACTCCCATCAGAAATGCACCCATGCCTGGCTCTAATTCAAAGTCCCAAGTCTAGAAGGATGAATCAACAAAAAAGGAGAAAATTTTATGGTATCAAAGATACTCAAGTCACAAATCCAGATGAGGAGTATAACACCAAAATACATAAAAGCAGAGCCTCAAGGAAAATGTAGTTTGGTTGCAAGAACAATTAGAATTTCTAGAAGAAATGAAGCAAAAGGTTTTTTTTTTGTTGTTTTTTAAGTAATTAAATGATAATGTAAATAAAGGGAAAAATAAAATTGTAAAGAAAAACTAGATGACAGTGGATAGAGCATTGGACCTGAAGTAAAGATAACTGAATTCAACTCCCAACTGTAGATGCTTCCTAACTATGATCTTGGACAAAATATTTAATTTCTGCCTGCCTCACAGAAATTGTGAGAATAAGATGCCTTAAAATTTCTAAAATGTATTCAAATTAGAGTGCTATATAAGTTCTGTTATTATTGAGATAATGAGCAACTTATTATAACAGATACCAATCCTTGTTCAAGTAACAGATTACCTAAAATGTGGAAATATAATAATTGACTCTATAAGACAAGACATATTAAAGCAAAATATGGGGTGGATATAGAAAAGGTAAGGTATCCTATAAACAACTGACCTGAAAAACAGATCAAGGAGAAAAATACATAATTAATGTTAATGACTATAAATGGTTTGAACTCACCTATAAAATGGAAGAAGATAGTAGAATAGATTAAAAAGTAGAACTCAACAATATATTGTTTACAAAAAAATAGTATAATGAACAAAGAGGTGGGGCTGAAAAATTATCATACAGCTTAACTCAAAAACAGAAGTTAAAAACCAAAAACAAAAATATATATAAGATATAAACATGTAAAAGATATAAACAGTTCTAAGGGAAAGGGCTTTTCCTCCTTGTCTCTAGTGATGAAGACAGCCTACTCAGAACAGACTATCATGCTGTTTCACAACACTTACATCTGGTTTGGGCCTCCCCTGCCCTTCCTGTTATATTATTTTATCTCAATAGCATTTTTGTTTTTCAGACTGACTAAAAATCTCCTCAGAATATGTACTCATCAAATAATATAGCACTTAAATTCTTGAAAGAAAATCTAAATGAATTACAAAGATAAATAGATGCAAAATACTAATAATGAGAAATATCCACTTACTCTTTTCAAAGCTAGAAATGCTATTTTTTTTTCCTGAGGCAGTTGGGGTTAAGTGACTTGTCCAGGGTCACACAGCTAGGCTGTGGTAAGTATTTGAGGCCAGATTTGAACTCAGGTCTTTCTGACTTCAGGGCTGGTGCTCTATCTATTGCACCACCTAGCTGCCCCCATGCTAATTTAAAAAAAAAAAAAAGTCAAAGACCTGAATAGAATTTTAGAAAATCTAGACATGCTTAGTGTCTGGAAATTGTTGAACAGGAATAGAAAATAATATTTATATTCCTCAGTTGAATGTTGCACTTTTACAAAAAAAAAAACAATCAGGTGTTAGTGAGTGAAAACCTTACCCAAAAAAGGCAAAAAAAGCAATGTTAAGTATGTTACTTATTGATCACCATGAAAAAAAGTTATATTCAATTAAAGGCCATTAAAGAAAGGATTAAAGGAGACAGCTAGGTGGTGCAGTGGATAGAGCACCAGCTTTGAAGTCAGGAGGTCTTGAGTTCAATTATGATCTCAGACACTTAACACTTCCTAGCTGTGTGACCCTGGGCAAGTCACTTAACCCCAATCCTCAAGGGGAAAAAGGGATTAAAAATTAATTTAAGACTAAATAATTTAATCTAAAGTCCTTGTAGGTTAAAGAATAAATGAGAGAAATGATAAATAATATCATTAAAGACAATGACAATAAAATCAATGTACCAAAAATTTTAGGATGCAAGCAAAGTAGTCCTCAGCAGGAAATTCACATCCCTAAATATGTTTGAAAACAAAAAGGGAAAAATAAAAAAGTCAATGAATTGGGGGAGGGGGAAACACTTTAAAGCCCCTAGAAATCTTGGAAATTTAAAGATAGAAAATGCAAAAATCATTGGAAAAATTAATCAAGTGGAAGCTATTGGGGGCAATAAAACAATACACTATTAACTTATACATATATTTTTTTCTTTTAAAGAGCAGAAAACCAAATTATCAGTATCAAAAAAAAATTTTTTAAGAGAAATAAAACATAATAGAAGCTAATAATGACCAACAAAATTGTCAACTTAAATAGATGAATATTTGTTGTTTAAAAATATTACTCAGACTAAGAAAACAAGCAGCAGAATATATAAAAATGCAGTCATTTAAAAAAACCATCAAATGAGGCATAAATGAACCTCAAAAGGAAAAATAATCCCAAACAAATCAAGAACCAGATGAATTTGCTAGTGAATTCTATCAAAAACCAATTAATTCTAATATTGCACAAAATCTTTCAAAAAGAAAAAATAAGAGATCTTACCAAATTCCTTCTATGTTATAAATGTCTTTAAAAATTGTAAATTTTGGGGCAGCTAGGTGGCACAGTGGATAGAGCACCAGTCCTGAAGTCAGGAGGACCTGAGTTCAAATCTGGTCTCAGACACTTAACATTTCCTAGCTGTGTGACTCTGGGGAAAGTCACCTAACCCCAACTGCCAAAGCAAAAAAAAAAAAATTGTAAATTTAAAAATTTATTTTAAATTTAAATACAAAATGAGGAAAGAATTTTTAAAAATTTGCTACATACACAGCAGAACATGAGAAGATTGAATATAATGCAATACATTTCCATTGCAAGAAAACCTATATAATAAATATTGCACATTATTTTCAAATTTGCTTTTCTTTACTACCTGTTGGGTACTGTGCAGTTTTTACTTTTTCTTTTTTTCTCCTCGCCAGAAAGAAGCCCACAGTATATTTATAAATATGTATAGATATAAATATATCTATAAACATACACATGTATACATATATAACACACATATATCTAAGACTATACTGTGCTTATTTCCACCTATCATCTGTTTCTCTGAGGGCAGAGAGTATCTTTCTTCATAAGTCCAAGTCTTTTCATCTTTTTCTTAATCAACCAGCTTAGCATTTCCCACACCACAGCAATATCCCAACCCAATCATATTCAATCTGAGATATTAACTATGAAAGTTTTTTCCTCCTAATTTTCTTCATCACTTCTCTTCTTGGATGCATAAGTTTTATTAACATACAAAAATTATAATTTAAAATAATTGAAATTGTTCTTTTTGTACTTCAAAAATGCTCTCATCTTATAATATAGCTTAAGGTCTGATAATGCTGAATTTTCTTCCTTTACACTTTTTTTTGGGGGGGGGGAATCTGGTTTCTTTGGAATTTCTGATCTTTTGGTTTTCAAAATGCAGTAAGATAATTTTTTTTATTAATTTAATTAAGATGGCATTACATAAGAAGGTTAATTAGGTAAAATTATCATTTTTAAAAATTATATTATATTTACCTAGCATGAACAATAAGTATTATTTCAATTATTTAGTTCTGAGTTTATTTGTATAAAAAGTGTTACATGTTTATTTTATATAGTTCCAGTGTAAATGTAATCTTGATAATTAAACAAAAGAGACTTAAAACACAAAAAAAAAATATGTTTCTGGAAAAGAAAAGATGGAGTGAAAGTATGATATATGGCTTCAATTATTTGTTATGTTTTCCTCAAAGGAAAAAAAAAAACAATCTAGGAAAAATAAGTGGAAGTCACAAAAATGCAAATTTAGGCTCAATGTCATGAACAATGTTTTGGTAATTAAAGCTGTCCTGAGAGTAAAGTTTCTGCCTTAGCAGGTAATGGGCTTATGGTCACTGGAGCATAACGATTAGATGACCATCTTCAGATGTATTGAAAATTCTTTTTTTAGGTACTTGTTAGGCTAGGTGGTTGCTAAGGTTCCAACTAACTCTGAAATCTCAAATTCTGTCATTCTGTAAAATACCACTGACAGTTTTTCAGTTATTAAATTTGTCATTTATTTAAGTAGGCAAGCATGTAGTTCAGTTAAGGTGAGGTGAATTCATCAAAAAACATCTTAGTGTGGCAGCTAGGTGGTGTAGTGGATAGAGCACCAGCCCTGAAATCAGGAGAACTTGAGTTCAACTCTGATCTCAGACATTTAACATTCCCTAGCTGTGTGACCCTGGGCAAGTCACTTAACCTCAATTACTTCAGCAAAAAGCACAAAACAAAACAAAACAAAAAACAAAACATCTTAGTGCATTCCTACTGTCTAACTGAGATATTGACACTTTGATAATCATTTTAAAAATATTTTTGGGGGGTCAATAGCCATTCTCCTTGGCAGAGAAAACAAAAAGTGAACAAGAATGGAACATTTTTCAATAGCTTGTCTTGTCATTATCATCATTCCATTCATTCTGAGAAGACCCCTCTTTGATCATCTTTTTCTCAATACAACTAAAATCAATGCAAAAGAAAAATGAAATAAACCCTTTTCCCTTTCAAGTTCACTCATTAACCCCAGCTAAATTAAAGTTTTAGTGCTCCTGGTGTATTTTTACAATACTGTATAATGCTTTTGTATTTGCTTATGCTGCTTCCTCTTGTTTCTCTTCTTTGGATATATATATATATTTTTTAACTATGTTGGTTATTGTGTTCTCTGTATATTCACTCCAGCCTCCAACTTTTCTCCCACATTAAAATTACTCTTTCACTCTAATTTTACATCAAGAAATAAAATTAAGTAGCTCCTAATTATGTACGTTCATTCCAAAACTTTTATTCAAAACTTAGAAAGGACAACCCTTCTAGGAGTGGTCAGTATATGGTTACTTTCCAAAATTAGTTGATGCATTACTTTAGGTTGGAAGGAAAGTGGCCCCATCTCAGAAGGAACTATTTGTTTACTGCTAATGGGAATGGACTAGAACCTTTGCTATTTTAAAACATCATGCTCACAACACATTACAGGAACTGCAGGCCCTGCAAACAGCTGGCTGCCAAACAGTTTTATTGATAAGTAGTTATTGATAGTTCTTATTCAAGCATACATTGGCAGAAACATGAATCCACTTCTTTGCAATAGCCATTCATATTATAAAGTTTGCAAAGATCAAGGTGCCCAGAGAACCTAAATAAAGGAATTCATAGGCTGAAATTTCAAAAACAGCTTCAATTTTCACAGATAACTACTAAAAAAATTAGATCTATATTTTGATACAAAGTTATATAAAAGCAAATTTGCATTATATATGGAAAACATTTGCTTGGTGGTATTGTAATGGAACTTTTTGGAAATACTTCATATTTTCCTCACAAAGAAATAAAGGAAAGTAACTATCATTTTTTTCTCAAGTTAACAATAGTTGAACTCAAAGAGGTTGTTCTCTCCCTCCCTTCGTCCCTTCCTCCCTCTTTCTCTTTCTCTTTCTCTCTCTCTCTCTCTCTCTCTCTCTCTCTCTCTCTCTCTCTCTCTCTTTCTTTCTGTATGTGTGTGTGTATCACTTTTTATTACTGGATACAACTTTCTCTTATTCTATTTTTATATATAAATATTACCTGTATTTATATATATGCACATATAAATATATACATATGCACATATATTCACACATATACCTAATTCCAATATCTTACATTTCTCTACTTTCACTCATAAATGCTTTTTAATTTTTAGTATTGTGGAGTTGCTTTGCAATTGTGTTTGACTTCCTGTGACCCCATTTAGGATTTTCTTGGTAGAGATAATGGAGCAGTTTTCCATTTCTTGGATGTGTGTGTGTGTGTGTAGATATAAATATAAATCTATATCTACCTACACACATATATACATACATACACACACACATATATATATATATACATAAATGTGTAAATATATGTGTGCAAATAGATACACATATATGTATGTATGTATGTATATATATGCACATATATATATATAGCTTTATTTCTATCATCTATCTATGTATCCAGAGAGGAAGAGAGATTTTCAAAGCTATATCTAAATTCAACTGGTAAATGGTATACAATTGTCAAAATAAGGTAGCTGCTTCATTGAATACATCATTATGGAGTGAGACAACCAGTAGATAGGTATAAATCTAATGCCTAGTACTATAAGTCTGTAAGATGTGCATAGTGATCTAAATGAAGCATATCTCTTATGTACATGAAAGCATGTAGGACCATCTACATCCTACTTATCTGGGAAAAGCATACACATTCACTTTTAAAATTTAGGAGTCTGGCTTTTTTTTTAATTTGTATAATTTAAAAATTGTTTTAAGCAATGGTTGGTTATCCCAATGTTAAAAAAAAAAAAGGCTAATTTAGACACTGTAATGTATAGTAAATAATTATGCTTAGTTTCACTCTAATAAGGAAGGCCTGAATTCAGGTCCAAATTCTGATACTACCGATTGTGTGACCTGGTCAGATCTATTAGTCTTAAAGTTCCTTAGATAATATCATAAAACTAGAAGTTGCTGTTCTGCATTTGCAGATGTTTCCTCACTTGGAACTGCTTATATACACCACTGAAATCTGAAGTCCAGAATAAAAAGAAGGGGGGGGGGGGAGTGGAAACAGGGTTTATTAATTTCATTTATCTTTCCAACTGGACAACCCAAGGATTACTTTTAATAAGTAAAAAAGGTTTAATTTGTCTCATTTCTTTTGGCATTTTAAATACAAATCTTTCAACTTACTTAAAGTATTTCTATAATAACAGCTTATCACTGGGGTTAAAGGCTTTAATATTCATTTACGATACATTCTCTGGTGATTTCAGATAAATGAATGTGGACCTTAGACACCTTTAAATGCATTCATAAATATATCCCATAATGATTTAAATTGCTGTAAGAAATCGAAGTGAATAAAGTTAAGTAAGTCTCAGCCATGTCTTTTGTGTAACTTTCTGCTGAGAACATGAGAACATGCTTACAGTTATCTATTAGAATTCCTGGAAAAGTACAAAGAAGTTGGAAGGTCACCCTTTCTTGTGCATTAATCAATAAGTATCCTTTATTGCAGGCCTGTGTTTACCTCAGAAACCTGGCCAGTTCCTTGAGTAAACACAATCCCCCTAAAGGAATGAACAATATTTTCTTTGGTGGGTCTGTTGTACCTGTGAGGATGCTACTCATCAAAAGTCACATGTCAAATGAGAATACTTAGCGTAGTGCCTTCTTTGTATTCAGCCTATGAAAACCTCATAATGGAAGGGGACTTTGAGGATTTGGCCTAGAAAGTTTTATACAAACTTGCCTAGCAATGGCTCCCACTAGAGACTGAATAGTTGTGACCATCCTCCCAGCCAAGGAATCAGATGTTGGTGCTTCCTTGGAGTGGTGATGATGTATGGTGTATATTGTTTGTTTGTTATAGTGGCTACTGTGTTTGTTAATTATATTTTATGCTTTGAGTTTTCTCTTCTCTTATGTCTGATTTAAATCAAGGTTCTGAGCAATAATAAATATGTACCCACTCTCTTTAAGACTATGCTTGTTGATTGTGAATCCCAAACCTATATTAATCTTATAAATGATTAGATAAATAATGTATATTTTTAAAAAAATGAATAAGAAAAGGAGAGCCAAGATGACACTTTAGAGGCAGCAATTCAGCTGGACTCTCAACATTCTCCTCTAAACAACTTTAAAATAATGTCTCTAATTATGTTTTAGAATAGCTGAGACAACAGAAGGTGAAATTTTTTGAGATCAGCAAGAGATAATCTGTGGCATCAGGGTAGAGGCCTGTACAGAGTCCAAACATATGACAAAAGCCATAGCAGCCACAACTTTAACAGCACCTTTAGGAGCTCTCAATCAAGAGATAGTAAGAGTGTCAAACAACTGGTCAGAAAGATATTACAGGGGATCATCTGATAGTACTGGTAATAACTGGTGCTGATTGGCAACTCTACTGCCCATATGCAGTTTTACTTTATAGTTCCAGGGCATAGAGGAATGGTGATAGTCTGTCACAAATTGTCAAGAGTCCTAGTCACAGTTCAGAGGAATACTAGCACTTGTGGCTTCAGGGGACTAGAGGCTCTTCCTAAGTAAAGACTAGAATGCAGAGTAGGACAGCAAGATCCTAATTCTCCCTGTATCACATTAGTCTGAAAGCACCAAAAGCTGATAGATCTCAGAACCCACTATGAAAACACAGAGAAGCCTGAAGCTTGGAAAAGTGCTTTCCCATCCCAAGGTGATCAGGTAAAACTCTAAGTCTAGAAATAGGCTATAAAAATGAGAAAAGAATACAGAAATTGACCATAAAAGTTATTATGGTGGCAGGAAGAAGACAACAATGCAAAACAGCTACAAAACCTCAAAAAAATTGAACCAAAGGCCAACAAGAATTCCTAGAAGAGTTAAAGGAATAGAAAGGATGGAAGAACAATTGGGGAAAAATGAGAGTGATTCAAGAAAATTATGAAAAGAGAATTAACAGGTTGATTTAAAAAAAACACAAGAAATACAAAAGAAAATAATACCTTAAAAAACCAGACGACATAAGGATAAAAGAGCACAAAAATGCACTGAAGAGAATTCATTAAAAAGCAGAATGGAAAAGATACAAAATCTCACTGAAGAAAATAATTCCTTAAAAATTAGAATTGAGTAAGTGGAAGCTAATGTCTCCATGAGACATCAAGAAACAATCAAGTCAAAATAATGAAAAAAAATAGAAGAAAATGTGCAATCTCTCACTGGAAAAAAATAACTGACTTGAAAAATAAAACAAGTAAAGATAATTTAAGAATTGTTGGACTTGTTAAAAGACATGATCAAGGAATGAGCCTAGATGTCATATTATAAGAAATTATTAAGGAAAGCTGATTCCATATCTTAAATCTAAAAGGTAAAATAGAAATAGAAAGAATCCACTAATCACCTCCAGAAAGTGACCCCTGGAAGTTCTCTTGTAGCCAAATTTCAAATCTCTCAGATCAAAAAAAATATTTCAAGCAACCAGAAAGAAAGAAAGAAAATATTGTGGAGCCACAATTAATATGACACAAGATTTAGTAGCTTTCACTTTAAAGGAGTGAAGGGATTGAAACATGATATTGACATTTTTAAAGGCAAAGGTACTAGAATTTCAATCAAAAGTAGCATAAAATTAAGCATAATCCTTTAGAGGAAAAAGTGATACTTAAAGAAATAAAGGGCTTTCAAGTATTCTTGATGAAAAGATTCTAATTTTCTAGAACTAGAAAACTGACATTCAAACATGAGACTCAAGAGAATCATAAAAAGTAAACATGAAAGTATAATCATATGGAACTCAATAAGTTTAAGCTATTTACATTTTCAAATGGGAAAAATGATACATTACTACTAAGAACTATCATTGTTACAGCAGTTAAAAGGAGTTTATATAGAAAACTGTGAGGTGATTGTGTTGGAATGATCTCTCCCAAAAACTAAAAGGGTAAGAAAGAAGGATGCATTGGGTGAAAGAAGAAAGGAAAAGTGGAATGGGGAAAAAGATATGATATGCTAGGAAGAGCTTTTATAGAGGAAGGGAAAATGGAGGGTTGGCAATGTGTGTAACTCACTGTCTTTAGAAATGGTTCAAAGATGGAAGAAGATATACATACACACCCAGTTGTATATAGTAATTCAACTTACATAATTTGGAAATAGGAAAGAAAAGGAAAAGGGAAAAGGAGAAAGGAAAAGGAAAAAAAAGGAAAACTGATTAAGGGAGGCAGGGGTTAGAAACAAAATAGACTTTTGAGGAGTAACTAGATAATAAGATGAAGAAGAAGAAGAAAATGAGTTGAAAGAAAATATACAATAATCATAACTGTGAATATGTATCGGATAAGCTTACCCATAAAATCAAGCAGATAGTAGGATGGATTAGAAACTAGAATCCAAAAATATGTTCTTTATAAGAAACACTCAAAACAGAAACACACAAAAGGTTGATATAAAGAGCTGGAGCAGAATCTAATATGTTTCAGCTGAAGTAAAAAAGGCAGGGGTAGCAATCATGATTCAGACAAAGCAAAAGTAAAAATAAATGTAATTAAGAAAATGTTTAGCAAAACTACATTATATTAAAAGATACCGTAAGTAATGAAGTGACATCAAAAAATTCTAGAGCAAATTTCTCTGTTAAAGGCCCCATTTCTCAAGGATATATTGTATAGACAGTCAAATTTATAAAAATAAGGGATATTTGGAACATCTAGGTAGCACAGTGAATAGAACACCAGCCCAGAAGTCAGGAGGACTTGAGTTCAAATCTGGTCTCAGACAGTTCCTAGTTGTGAGACTGGGGGCAAGTCACTTAACCCCAATTGCCTCAGCAAAAAGTAAATAAATAAATAAAGGATATTCAAATGAGAGTCCTTGTTATCACTAAGGAATAGTGAACAAAGAAAAAAAGACTCAGAATAGAGTCCCAAGGATAGCCATATAAGGGATCAGGATATAAAGTCTCATCATCATCATCATCATCATCATCATCATATGCTATCATATATCATAATTATCAATCATACATTAAGCACCTACTATATGCCAGGCACTGTGCTTTATACTAGAGCAAAATGACCCAAAAAATGAAATAATCATACTCAAAAATATATTCTAGTTTGAGTTTTATCTCTAATTATTTTCTGGAAATCTCCATTTATGTAACTTGTCAGTACCAAAAATTTACCATGTCCAAAATATAACTCATCCTACCTCATCCTTCTAAGCTCCTCTAAATTTTTTTCATTAAAAACTAATTCCCCATTCACCCAGTTTCATAAACTTAGAATCATTATTGACTTTTTCTTCCCTATCCTCCAATAGCACATCCAATTTTTTGCCAAAATCAGCTGATTCTACCTCCATACTGTCTTTCATATTTATTCCATTCTTTCTATTTGCACAGTTACCATCCTATTTCAGGTTCTTATCACCTCTCAGCTCTACTATTGAAATACTCTCCTAATTGGTCTCCATGTCATTTCTCTTTACCATCTTCATTTTTTCCTTTATATAGCTTCCAAATTGATCTTCCTAAGACAAAGTTCTGACTTACAATGTGTCAGAAATAATGTTAAATGTTAGGATGCAAAGAAAAGAAAAGAAAATACTTGCTTTCAAAGAGATCACAGCCTAATGAGAATGACAATATGTAAACAACTGTATACAAACAAGCTATATCTATCTATCTACTTATCTATCTATCTTTCTATAGGATAGATTGGAGGAACAAAAAGTTAAGGTTGTCAAATGAAATTTTTAAATGTAGGAAGAATGGGAGTAATATTCCAAAGTAATAGTTTTCAAAGCTGTTGGGTATTGGCTAAAAAGTCAAACAGTGGAACAAATTAGGTACACAACATACAGAAGAAAAATGACATATTAGCATAAAATTTGATGAATCTGAAGATGAGAAGGACTGGGATAAAGAGTCAATATTCAAAAACAAACAAAAAAAAACCTAATGGGGAAACTCAAAATCAGTCTGGCCAAAATAGAATTTAAATCACAATGTCACCAAATACTACAATAATCTCCAGATGGATACATGATCTAAATATAATGTTCCCATCATAAAAAAATTAGAAGGAAAAGGAAGAAAACATCTTTTGCCTCTATGGATAGAGGAAGAGTTCATGATCAGACAAAGACTAAACCATATAAAAGTAAATGAGTAATTTTGATTATATAAAATTAAAACATTTTTTGAAGAATCAAAATCAGTCATTAAAATTAGAAGAGAAAGTCAACCGTAAAAATATTTGCAGTAAGTTTCTAATAATTGTCTTTTATTCAAGTTATATAAAGGACTGATTCAAATATTTAAGAATGATAGGCATTTCTTCATAAATAAGTGATCAAAGAATAAGAAGAGACAGACTGAAAGGAAGATAGATTATCAACAGCCACATAAAAATAGTTTAAAATCATTTATTAGATTTCTATATGCCAAAAACTGTTAGGTGTAGTACAAATATAAGCAAAAAAAATTGTATTTGCCCTGAAGAAACTTATAATTGAATGGAAAAGGCAATGCATGAAAGAAAGATAAAAGTGGAGGAAAGGGAATAGGGAAGGAAATAAGCATTTAAACAGCACCTACTGTGTACCAGCATTACACTAAGCACTTTTTTTTTTAAACTAATGATATCTCATTTAATCTTCACAGCTAGATGCAGGTAGATGCCATTATTGTCCTCATTTTTTAGCTGAGAACTTGGAGTCAAACAGAGCTTAAGTTATTTGTCCAGGTTGTATTTGTAGTAAGTGTCTGAGGATGGAACCAATCTATGCTGTCTGCACTGTGGCACCTCACTACTTTATTTCACACAAAAAATATGGCATTTTTCAACTACTTTGTGAACCATAACATAGAAAATGGATTGAATTTGTTCTACTAGGGCCCAAGGAGTAGAAGCAGAAGCAACAGGTGGATATTTCAAAAAATCAAATTTATATTGATGTCATGAATAAAGTAAAACTATCTTAAAAAGGAAAAGTCTGCTTTGGAAGATTAGTAGGTTGCCTCTGATTGGATATCTTCAAACATAGATGAGGATCAAATCTAATAATAATTGCAAAGCTTTTAGCATAATGTCTGGCACTATATAAACATGATATTATTATTAAAAATTAGAATTATTCAAAATTAAAATGGACCTACTCAGGAGGTAGCACCAGGTTTCTTCTCACTAAAGATCTGCAGGCAAAGTCTGGATAGTGATTTGTCAGTTACATACTATATAAGAGTTTTATTTTAGTTCAATTTGGTTTATGTAATATCAGAATTCTCTTCTAATCTTAAGATTTTGTTCTTTAGGGGGGCAGAGCCAAGATGGCGAACTGCGGACAGCTTTCTCTGTGAACTCCCCGGACATTCCCTCAAACCCAGACAAAGTAAGCCTTCCAACTGGTTTCTAAGTGAGAGCACCTCCAAGCATTCCGACTACAACGCACTTCTATCAAAGATCTACCGTGAAAGAACTCCGGAGAAGGTTAGCCTCAGGGGAAATCGGCAGCTGGTCGCAATCAGACTCCAGCCGGGGCTGAAGTCAGGGCTGCGATAGAGGGGCGGATTTTGGGCACCCAGGAAGCCCCTGGGAGACGCCTGGGCCACTTTGCTCTGCTTGCGGGCAGGTGCTTTGGCAGATCTGCCTTTGGAAAAGGGTGGATCGAGACCAGCTGAAAACGTGGTCCTAGTGGGAATCTAGCCCGACCAGCCTCAGACCGGAAGTCAACTCGGCAAACTGCCCCAGGGCAAATACAAATCGTTGCAGTTTTCTCTGGTTTTGACCAATATCCCAACTTTAAATCATGAGCAAGAAGCAGAAGAGAGCTCTCACCATAGAAAGCTTTTACGGAGAAAAAATAGAACAGTCCCCAGATCCTGACATTATGAAAACAATCCCAGATGAAGCCACAAAGGCAGACTTAAATTGGTCTCCCTTTCAGAAGGCTTACCTGGATGATTGCATTAAGAATCTCAAAAGAGAGCTAGAAGAAGAATGGGGAAATAAATTGAGATCAGGGCAACAGAAATATCAAAAACTGGAAAATAGGACTGGTGAATTGGAAAAAAAACAGTTCACTGAAAAACAAAATTGGCGAATTGGAAAAAATCACCAATTCACTGGAAAACAAAAATGGTGAACTGCAAATCAAAATTGGTGAATTGGAAAAAGACAACAATTCACTGAAAAACAAAATTGGTGAATTGGAAAAAGACAACAACTCACTGAAAAATAAAACTGGCAAAATGGAAAAAGAATGCATTGAATCAAGAAATTCAATTGGCCAGCTACAAAAGGAGCTAAAAAAGATAACTGAAGGAAATAATACTTTAAAAATTAAAATTGAACAAATAGAAGTAAATGACTCAATAAGACTTCAAGAATCAGTTAAACAAAAACAAAAAAATGAAAAAATAGAAGAAAATATGAAATATCTCTTAGGAAAAACAACTGACTTGGAAAACAGATCCAGGAGAGACAATTTAAGGATTATCGGACTCCCTGAAAGCCACGATGAAAAAAAGAACCTGGACGCTATCTTCCAGGAAATCATGAAAGAGAATTGCCCTGATGTTTTAGAATCAGAAGGCAAAATTGGCATTGAAAGAATTCACCGATCACCTCCAGAAAGAGACCCCAAAATTAAAATCCCAAGGAATATCGTGGCCAAATTTCAGGACTGTCGCACCAAGGAAAAGATATTGCAAGCAGCTAGAAAGAAACAGTTCAAATACCGAGGAACTGTCATTAGAATTACACAGGATCTGTCAGCTTCCACATTGAAGGACCGAAGGACCTGGAACCAGATATTCCGAAAGGCAAAAGAACTTGGATTACAGCCAAGAATAAGTTATCCAGCTAGAATGAGCATCATCTTCCAGGGAAGAAGATGGTCATTCAATGATACAGGAGAATTTCACCTATTTCTAATGAAAAGACCTGATCTGAACAAAAAATTTGACCTCCAAATAGAGAACTCAAGAGAAACATAAAAAGGTAAAAAGGAAATCTCTTGAGAACTATATTCCTACTATAGGTATCCTTTAAAGAATGGCACTATAATTTGATTTTTCTTTGATAATAATGGAAAAGAAAATAGGGGTGGAAGGGATACCATACTGAAAAAGAAAAAGGGGGGAGGGGGGAAAAGGAGGCAAAATAAAGTAAAAATAAAGGAGGTAAAATAAGGCAAAATCTCATAAAGAGACATAGAAGATCTAATATAATTGAGGGAAAGAAGGGAGGGTGATGAGTATTGTGTAAACCTTACTCTCATTAGATTGGAATGTAAGAGAGTATATCAGACACATTTGGCTTCAAAGAAAGCACTGACCCTCCTTGTGGGAAGGTAGGAGGGAGGGGAGAAAAGGAAAGGGATAAACTAATAGAAGGATTAGGGGAAAGGTATAAAGGGGAGGGAGGGACTCTAAAGGGAGGAGGATTATTGGTGGGAGGTGGTCATCAAGAGCAAAGTACTGGGGAGGGGGAAGGGAGAGAGGGGAAAGGGAAGAGAAAATCATAACTCTAGGTAAATAAGATGGCAGGGAATACAGATATAGTTATTTTAACTGTGAATGTGAATGGGATGAACTCTCCCATAAAACGGAAGCGGGTAGCAGACTGGATTAAAAGCCAGAATCCTACAATATGTTGTTTACAAGAAACACATCTAAAACATAGAGATACATACAGAGTGAAGGTAAAGGGCTGGAGCAGAATCTTCTATGCTTCAGGTGAACAAAGAAAGGCAGGGGTAGCAATCCTTATCTCGGATCAATTAAAAACAAAAATAGATCTAATTAAAAGAGATAAGGAAGGAAACTACATTTTACTAAAGGGTTCCATAGACAATGAAGCAGTATCAATACTTAACATATATGCACCAAGTGGTATAGCATCCAAATTCCTAGAGGAGAAGTTAAGAGAGATGCAAGGAGAAATAGACAGTAATACTATACTAGTGGGAGATCTCAACCTTGCTCTCTCAGAATTAGATAAATCAAATTCCAAAATAAATAAGAAAGAAGTTAGGGAGGTTAACAAAAGGCTAGAAAAGTTAGGTATGATAGATCTCTGGAGGAAATTGAATGGTGATAGAAGGGAGTATACTTTTTTCTCAGGGGTTCATGGAACTTATACAAAAATTGATCATGTGTTAGGGCATAAAAACCTCAAAATCCAATGCAGAAAAGCAGAAATAGTAAATGCATCCTTCTCAGATCATGATGCAATAAAACTCACATGTAATATAAGGCCAGGAGAAAATAGACCACAAGTTATTTGGAAATTAAATAATCTAATCCTGAAGAACGAATGGGTGAAAGAGCAAATTACAGATACAATCGAAAATTTCATCCAGGAGAATGACAACAATGAGACAACATACCAAAATTTGTGGGACTCGGCTAAAGCGGTTATAAGGGGTAATTTTATATCTCTAGATGCTTACTTACGTAAAACAGAGAAGGAGAAGATTAATGAACTGGGCTTACAATTAAAAAAGCTAGAAAAAGACCAAATTAAAAACCCTCAATTAAATACCAAATTGGAAATTCTGAAAATTAAAGGGGAGATCAATAAAATTGAAAATAAGAAAACTATTGAATTAATAAATAAAAGTAAGAGTTGGTTTTATGAAAAAACCAACAAAATAGATAAGCCTTTAGTTAATTTGATTAGAAAAAGGAAAGAGGAAAATCAAATTATTAGTCTCAAAAATGATAAGGGAGAACTTTCCTCCAATGAAGAGTAAATTAGAGTAATAATTAGGAGTTTCTTTGCCCAACTTTATGCCAATAAATTTGAGAATGTAAATGAAATGGAGGAGTATCTACAAAAATATAGATTGCCCAGATTAACAGAAGAGGAAATAAATTATTTAAATAGCCCTATTTCAGAAAAAGAAATAGAACAAGCTATTAATTAAAACCCTAAGAAAAAATCTCCAGGACCAGATGGATTTACATGTGAATTTTACCAAACATTCAAAGAACAATTAATCCCAATACTATATAAACTATTCGAAAAAATAGGGAAAGAAGGTGTACTACCAAATTCCTTCTATGACACAGATATGGTGCTGATAGCTAAACCAGGTAGGGAGAAAACTGAGAAAGAAAACTATAGACCCATTTCCCTAATGAATATTGATGCAAAAATTTTAAATAAGATTTTAGCAACAAGATTACAGAAAGTCATCCCCAGGATAATACATCATGACCAAGTAGGATTTATACCAGGAATGCAGGGCTGGTTCAATATTAGGAAAACTATTAGCATAATCAATTATATTAATAACCAAATTAATAAAAACCATATGATTATCTCCATAGATGCAGAAAAAGCCTTTGATAAAATCCAACACCCATTCCTATTAAAAACACTGGAGAGTATAGGAATAAATGGGCTTTTCCTTAAAATGATTAGTAGTATCTACTTAAAACCTTCAGCAAGCATCATATGTAATGGAGTCAAACTAGAACCATTCCCAATAAGATCAGGAGTGAAACAAGGCTGCCCACTGTCACCATTACTATTTAATATTGTATTAGAAATGTTAGCTTCAGCAATAAGAGAAGAAAAAGAGATAAAAGGAATTAGAGTAGGTAGTGAAGAAACCAAATTATCACTCTTTGCAGATGACATGATGGTATACGTAGAGAACCCTAGAGACTCAACTAAAAAACTACTAGAAACAATTCACAACTTTATCAAAGTGGCAGGATACAAAATAAATCCACATAAATCATCAGCATTTTTATATATTACCAATAAAGTTCAGCAGCAAGAGATACAAAAAGAAATTCCATTCAAAATAACTGTTGATAGTATAAAATATTTGGGAATTTATCTGCCAAGGGATAGTCAGGAACTATATGAACTAAATTACAAAATACTTTCCACACAAATCAAATCAGACCTAATCAATTGGAAAAACTTAAAATGCTCATGGGTAGGACGAGCGAATATAATAAAAATGACAATACTACCCAAACTAATTTACTTATTTAGTGCCATACCAATCAAACTCCCAAGAAATTATCTTACAGATCTAGAAAAAATAGTAGCAAAGTTCATTTGGAAAAACAAAAGGTCTAGAATTTCAAGGGGATTAATGAAAAAAAAGGCTGAAGATGGTGGACTTGCTGTACCAGATCTAAAACTATATTATAAAGCAGCAGTCATCAAAACCATTTGGTACTGGCTAAGAAATAGAGTAGTCGATGAGTGGAATAGGATAGAATCACAAGACAAACTAGGCAATAACTATAGAAATTTGGTTTTTGATAAACCCAAAGACCCCAGCTTTTGGGATAAGTATTCACTATTTGACAAAAACTGCTGGGAAAACTGGAAACTAGTGTGGAAGAAATTAGGGCTTGACCCACATCTAACACCACATACCAAGATAAGATCTAAATGGGTTCATGATCTGGATATAAAGAGTGATA
>JAJPUD010004139.1:16445-33730 GCA_023553655.1 Myrmecobius fasciatus | reverse complement strand
GTCATCAAAACCATATGGTACTGGCTAAGAAATAGAATAGTCGATCAGTGGAATAGGATAGAATCACAAGACAAACTAGGCAATAACTATAGCAATTTGGTTTTTGATAAACCCAAAGACCCCAGCTTTTGGGATAAGTATTCACTATTTGACAAAAACTGCTGGGAAAACTGGAAACTAGTGTGGAAGAAATTAGGGCTTGACCCACATCTAACACCACATACCAAGATAAGATCTAAATGGGTTCATGATCTGGATATAAAGAGTGATACTATAAGTAAATTAGAGGAATGTAATATAGTTCACCTCTCAGACCTTTGGAGATGGAATAAATTTATGTCCAAAGAAGAACTGGAACTCTTAATTGAAAACCAGATAGATAACTTTGACTATATTAAGTTAAAAAGTTTTTGTACAAACAAAATCAATGCAGACAAGATTAGGAGGGAAGTAATAAATTGGGAAATCATCTTTACATTCAAGGGTTCTGATAAAGGTCTCATCTCAAAAATATATAGAGAATTGTCTCATATTTATAAAAATTCAAGCCATTCTCCAATCAATAAATGGTCAAAGGATATGAACAGACAATTTTCAGAGGATGAAATTAAAACTATTTATAGTCATATGAAAAGGTGCTCCAAATCACTGTTGATCAGAGAAATGCAAATCAAGACAACCCTGAGGTACCACTTCACACCTGTCAGATTGGCTAAAATGACAGGAAAAATTAATGATGAATGTTGGAGGGGTTGTGGGAGGGCTGGGACACTGATGCATTGTTGGTGGAGCTGTGAACGGATACAGCCATTCTGGAGAACAATTTGGAGCTATGCTCAAAAAGTTATCAAACTGTGCATACCCTTTGACCCAGCAGCATTTCTATTGGGCTTATATCCCAAAGAAATCATAAAGAAAGGAAAAGGCCCCACATGTGCAAGAATGTTTGTGGCAGCCCTTTTTGTAGTGGCTAGAAACTGGAAATTGAATAGATGCCCTTCAATTGGAGAATGGCTGAATAAATTATGGTATATGAATATTATGGAATATTATTGTTCTGTAAGAAATGACCAGCAAGATGATTTCAGAGAGGCCTGGAGAGACTTACATGAACTGATGCTGAGTGAAATGAGCAGAACCAGGAGATCATTATACATGGCAACAACAATACTATATGAAAATTAATTCTGATGGACATGGCTCTCTTCAACAATGATATGTCTCAAACCACCTCCAATTGTTCACTGAAGAAAGCCATATACACCCAGAGAGAGGGATGCGAAATGTGGACCACAACATAACATTCTCATACTCCTTGATTGATGTTTGCTTACATTGTGTTTCCTTTATCTGATATATCGTTTGTGTAGATAAGATTTTTCTTGCACAACAATGATAAGTTTGGAAATATGTATACATATATTCGATTTGCCAATATTTTAACATAATTAACATGTAGTGGATATCCTGCCATCTAGGGAAGGGGTGGGGAAGTTGGGGGGAAAAAATTTGTAACGGAAAGCTATGTAAGGGTTATTGTTGAAGAATTACCCACACATATGTTATGCAAATAAAAAAAAATCCAGGGGGGGGAAAAAAAGATTTTGTGCTTTAGCATCATGCTATCAATAATGGCTTCAATATGAGAAGCAACTTAGTAGACATCACTGAAGACATGTACAATCTGAAAAAATGGTCTACTTATGTAATGAGTATAAGGAATGTTTAATGGACAGTCCATATGATTTATTGGTACTTCCATGATATTAAAAGAACAAAAAAAATGACTCTTCCATGTTATTACATAGTCTATAGAAGATATATTGCAAAATATAGAACAGAATTGTAGAGCTCAGGAAGGCATAGAAGGCATATAAGTAATCTGAATTGAAGGCATGAGCACCAATACTGGATTAAAAAAAAAAAAACAGACTAATCAAAGCAAAGTCACCTTTGCTACTGGTATGAAACTGTAAATTAGAGTGGTGTGGGGGAACACTATATCTGCTTGGCAGAAAACTGTTCTTTATGGTAGAGACAACAATGGAGCTGGAGATACTGAATACCACACATCATATTGACAAGCCCTTACATAAGGATAAGTTCTTTGGTTAGCTTTTGGAATGACAAAGAATTCACAAAGGGCTTAATCTATAAAGGTCTCAAAATCTTAGATTTATTAGTCATAGAATCTTAAATTTAGATCTGAAAGAAAACTTGAAAGGTAAAATGGCACAATTCCCTCATTTTACAAATAAGAAAACTGAGTTCCAGGAGAAAATTTCCTGCCCAGTTATATTTTTTTTAACCTGGGACCATTAATTCCCATCTAGCATTCTTCCCACTAAACTGCATTGTCCCTTTTTGAAGTGATAAAATGGCCAGACTTACAAGGGCATTTACCACCTCAAATATGCTCATTAAAATTAGAAAAGAAAAGATAAAGCACCAAAGCAAATAACCAAGCCAGTCTTATCATCCAGACTCTAAACACCTGAACCAGCCCAGTCTTCCCTAGCATTTGCTTGAATAGACTTTGAAGAAGTAACATTTTCTGTGCCCTTTGTTTTCTGCCAAAATATGGCAGCCAAAACACGAGGTAAATCAATGCACACTCTCTTCTAAGTCCCTCAGGTGCTCTTAAATTGTAATAAATGCAACTCTTCACTTTGGTAATGCTGGGCTGTAATCCAGGAAAAAGAAAATTCTTAAATTTGGAAATAGAGTCTTGCATCTGTCCATAGCTCAGCAAGATATTCCAAGTTTTAGAGAAATTCCACCTCATCAAAGTAGATAAATAATAAAGTCAGAGTATATTTTTTGGAGGGCTAGTCACTCTTCCCAACTTTGGAAAAAACCTTTAAAAATGATCAGTTTTCCTATTGTTGGGTCCTAAGGCAAACAAATTTAAATTATTTCCTGTAGTATATTATTAACTGAGTGACTCAGTTGTAAATCTATTGTTAACACATCCATTAGTAAATTTTCAAGTAGAAGGGAAAGGGGTAGAATTAGATTCCAAGAGGGATGATGTTCCTTACCCTGTAGCCCTGGATATCTCAGGAGGATGGGAACAGATATCTCTCTTAAGAAAGAAGTAAACACTTGGAAATTATATTATACTGTCAATTTTCTGATTGCATATACAGACCACATTATAAGATACAAGCAGCACAGATTTGTCAAGCTGAAGATCTTATGATAAAATGAGGGTGGTGTGGGGATAGGAGATGAGGAAAGAAAGGGAAGTTGTAGCATTCAAATTGATCAATAAATTTTTAATGTTCCTTTTCATGGATATTGCTCTGATCTCAGGTTGAGAAAACTACTCCAGTTTGGTAAGGCTTGTTAATCTTCCATTCTTCAATATCTTTTTTCATTGGTTCTTATCTTTGAGTAGGGAAGAAAGCATTGATAAGAACATTCACATACCATTTTATGGTATTTTATCATTTAAACAGCCACTAGGCATATAGGGATAGAGAATGGAGAGAAAAAAAGAAATTATGGTTATACATATATACACATTTGTGTATATATGTATATGAAATAAGGATATTGAGTAATTTTATATCATTTCTCAAAGCAATTTTGTTTGATATAAAGTAACATTTTTAATTTCCACAAAATGTATATAAAACCAGGTTCTGACATTTATGAACTGTCTGATCCTGGCTTAGTCACTTATCATGAAACTCAGTTTTCTCATCTATAAAATAGAGATCATATTATACTGTTTAATTCACATGATTAATATATGCCTTTTGTAAATATTAAAAGCACTGTTTAAATAAGAGTAATTTGTTGATTTTTTTTTATTTATTATTATTCTTATTATCATTTTTAAAGAATGGGTTGAAATAGAAATATTCCTGGATTAAATCATTAGTCTATTACTTTTTAATTCTCCTTCTTTAAACAATTGCACACAGATAAAATAATGTATTTTTTCAAAATAATTCAATAAAAGTATTAGGATTCTTTCTCAGTAATATTACTGGAAGCATCTTCCTGACAACTCCAATAGCAGATTTTAAAAAATTGGGAATGATAAATACCTCATCCTATTGCCTTTTCATCCTGCCTTCTCTCTTGGAACTTTCTTCAGTATCTATGGTCATATCCTGGAATATCCTTTTACTACCCTTCCCCCTAGGGGAGTTTCTTCTGGGGACTCCGTTTTGAGCATGGATCAAAGCCAGGAATATTTCATTCTCCTACTGTTTCCCTTCCCCCATTGTCTCTCCCCCATTTTTTACTTCCCTTTTTTTTGTCATCTCTTATTAGAATGTATGCTCCTTGAATACAAGGACAAGCTTTCTTATACTTGTATCACTAAATGTTAACACAGTGTCTGATATAGAAGAAGTGATCAATAAATGCTTATTGCCTGCCTAGTAGATGATTTTGTTATCTTCTGCCATGTCTCTATATATTGAAGATTTTTCATTACATATAAATTTGAAAATAATGACTATATGGCATATTGACATCTATTGAAAATATTATTCTTATGTTTTTGTGAAACATTATTATACAAAAATAGTCATGGACAATAATGCAGTCTTTGATGATGATGTCTGGATCCAGTACAGTGTATTTATTTAGTTCTCCAAAATATTTTGAGATCTTCATAAGTAGTTTGAAGGTGTGTTTATCAGTTCATGAAAGGTAGCTAGTTTCTAATGTGTAATTCCAGTCCCCAGGTCAGGTCTTGCTAGATATTTGATAGGTGCTATGCTTTTATAATCATCACTGATGCTGCATTGCTTAATTGTATAATCTATATTGAACACTAATTTCAGGTTCCTTAAATTAACCCTTCTGTAATTTCTTATAGCAATGATTTATTCCTGAATTTCTACGAAAACTCATTCATTTCCACAAACAAATAAGCTGAATTTATCCATTTGGTTGATTTTTTTGGTACTGCTTTTGCTGCTGCTGTTGTTGGTTTAGTTTAAGGATGCTACTCGTGAAGGGTTTTGTTTGTTTGTTTGTTTGTTTGTTTTGTTTCATTCTTGCATTTTAGGCATTTCACAGACTCTCTATCCAAAGGTAAATTATTCTGTTACATTTGACAAATCCAATTAAGTATACCTATAATCAGCTAAATTTGCTACAGATATTTGTATATACAATACAAATATGTAAGTGTCTGACATTTTTCACTCTTCTAAAATGTTTAATGATTGTTTTCTTCCCCTTTTTTTGTGTGTGGGAAGATTAACCTTTCTCTTATATTCCTTAAGGTGATGAAACCTGTTGCGTTAATATAATATGGATTTTGTTAAAGTACCTTAAAAACTGATATAGTTAATTTTGCAGTTCTGAAAGGATACATTGATTAACATTACATAAGTACTTTTCTGTTTCAGCTTTGATTTCAGGATGCCAGTATGTCTCTTAAGTTACTCAACCATATCCTTCTACTTGATATGCTTATGCTTATTTTGTCATGTCTAGAGGAGAAAAAAGCATTTATCAATATTAGATTTTATTCTTTTTGTGTTACCTTCATTCATTAATACAATGTGGCCATTGACTTAATAAGAGCTCAAAATATTTAGTATCTTTTTTCTATGATGTATGAAAGTTTTATACTTAGCAAGTATAGATGAATTCTTTTTTTACAATGAGAGTAATGTTTTATTGGATGAAAGAACTGTTGAACATATTTTTGGGTAAAATTATAGAATTTGATATCATCAGTATACATTAAAGGATTGTCAATGTTTGAGTTTAACTTTCTTTTTAATGTGGAAAACACAATTCTTTTTTAGGATTGTTGATAATTTTCTAAGTCTAAGCATAACCATGATGAGTTTAAACTGTCTTACTAAGAAATGCCTTCTTTTTTATACTTCTTTTCCATCTTTTTGTTACCTTCTCTCTTCTCCATATATCATCATACTCCTCATTAATCTTATTCCAGTACTATAATTTCCTGGGTGTAGAAAACTTCCTCCATCACTGTACTGTTGTCACTGAACTTCATACAAAATTTTCTTAAATTGTGGGTTGCAATTCATATGGGGTAATAGAACTGAATGTGAGATTGTGAAAAATTTGGCAGCAGTAAAAGGTTTCTAAACACAAAGATCAAATCAATCAAATCAAATCAAAATAAAATTTCAAAAGCAAAAGCATAATGAACATGATGTATTTCTGGCAGCACTTTCCCATGTTGCATTGGGCAATTTCACTGTATCCTTGTTTTGAATATAGAATATGCACATCTTTGCACTGTGTATGCATAAATGCTGTCAGAAAAACTTCAGCTCAGATTCAAGAAAGAATCATGTAAAAACTTTGAAGTGAAAAGGGGTTATGAGTGGGAAAATTTTAAGAAGCCCTGCTTTATAGAGAGTGAACATCCTCAAAATATTTGTTCACAATTTGTTTAATGAATGAATGTTCTAATCCTATTATGTGGGTATCCTTATAAAATATCACCATTTTATTAATAATTTTGTTAGTTTCCATCCCTATAAGCCTTGATATTTTTGACCTTGCTAACCTTGACAGCCCTCTAACTTCATAAACCTACATTTGTTTCAATATGAATGATATAGGACATTGTATAAAACAAAAAAATGTGATTAGAATATAACCCGAAAAAATTTCTCCCCAAGCATTTCTGCAAAAATAAAAATTCTCAAGAAATCTTATTCCAGAAGTTCAAATGAATCTGTGAAAATTAAACCAACTATCTTTTGTTCCTATGAGATCTGTGAGGTTCATATTGTGTTTAATATTGTTGCAATGTCTTTCTAATGCTATGTATATTATTTTCCCTCTCTTGGTTATTTAAAAACTATGTAAATTGCCTGTGTCCTATGAATAGAGTGTTTTCGCAATATGTCCCGACCTAAAATTAGTCCCTATATTTTATAAATAATGCTTTGCCTTTGTAAAAGCAGGTAAAGACTTTTTAATGTACCCCTATAGATAGATACCTACTTCCTTATTGTAATTATTAAAGTAAAAAAAAACTGCTCAAAGAAGTATTGAGGGCCTCTAATGTCCATCTAACTTTAATGAAGAAAAATTTGATAACTATGTATTCTGGAAAATAAACTCTGCCTAACTCTCCATATAGGAAAAAAATTAATGAATAAGAATACTTGATATCTATTCATCCAGAGAGGCCTGTGGGAACTGAGTACGGACCACAACACAGCATTTTAACGCTTTCTGTGAATATTTCCATGCATTTTGGTTTCCTTCTTAGGTTGTTTTTTTTCTTCTTCTCTTTCTAGATCTGATGTTTCTTGTGCAGTAAGATAACTGTATAGATATGTATACATGTATTGGATTTGTCATATAATTTATTATATTTAGCATGTATTAGATTACCTGTCATCTAGGGGTGGGGAGCGGGGGGAAGGAGGGGAAAAGCTTGGGAAAAAAAAAGTTTTTGCAAAGGTCAATGTAGAAAAATCACTCATATGTTTTGTAAATAAAAAGCTTTTAATAAAAAAAAAAAGAATACTTGATATCCAGACATGATTAAGATGTGTAGTTGAATGTAGTATATCTATCAGCATATGCATTTTGAGCAGATATTGAAAATGGTTAATGAGCTTGACCCAGAATTAGACAGGAGACCAGGTTGGACTACATTAAGGGAAGTGACTCTAAACTCTTGCCTAAAACAAAGGTCCATCATTTGAAGACCAACACTTATCCCATGATGTTGTAATGCTGCAAGCTATAAACTATTGCAATCTCTGAAGAACTGAAGAGTCTCTCAAAAGTCAGTGGAGATGGTGTTGTTGCCATCACTGACAAAATGGGTTGCCATATTTGATGAATGTGAAATAATATACTCAGGAAAAGTCCTGCAAAGATCTAAGAGGAAAGTTATTGTCATTATTGTTGTTGTTAACAGGTCTGTATTTGTATCACTGTGAGAAACTCTTCCTAACACACAAATTACCAACTTTTTAGTAAATTAAAGTTTTAGAGGCTTGTTTAAGGATATTACAGGCAAAACACTTTCCTCTGGTCATATATTTAGTATGTGTCATAGGTAGGAATTAAACCTATGTATTCCCGACTTTAAGACTTCTATACCTGTCCAGGGAAAAGTACCACATGGTGGGAGGGTTATGGGTTGCTGAATGTAACCCATGTAAGAGGGAATGTAAGAGGGAAGAGCAATCATTCTCTCCATAGGTTTTCACATGATGTCAAGAAAAATCAAAAAAAGATTCTAAAGCACATTGACTAGATCCTCTGTGGTGGTTTTATGGTACTATATGAATAAGAATTGGCAGGATGTGTAGGATCATTGAAGCATTGCCATATGAATCACTTGAAAGAATACCTCTATCAATAAGATAACATCCATCAGAATATTAGGCTAGTATACAGACACTCAAATATATACACATATATAAATGTGTATGTATGTGTGTGGATGTGTGTACATTCATTCATTCTCTCCTTCTCTGATGCAGGTGGGGATGAAATGAAAGGTTCAGAATCCAGAAAATGAATTTGGCTAGGTGATCATTATTATTGTAACCCTAATAGAATTTTGAAGTTTTCATGGGCTGATGAAAATCTGAAAAGACTGATACATTCTATTTATTTGAACAGTTGTATGTGTGTATACACACACAAACACATAGATGTATTTGTTCTCTCAGCCAACTAAATCTCAAGAACAGTTTCAACACCTTTTAAAGAAAAATAAAACTAGCCTAAATTGCATACTTGCAGGAGGGGTAGGATCAACAGGTGTATATATACATAAATGTATATAAATATATAAATGCATTTCCTTGTCTTTTTCCTCCAGAGACAAAAATCCAAAAGGCTTATAAACTAATAAATATAGAAAGTCACTATAAATAAATGTTATTAAAAATAAAATTAGCCTAAATTGCCTACTTGCAGGAGAGTTAGGATAAAAACATGTATATGTATGTGTATATATACATATACACACATAAATGTATATAAACATATAAATGCATTTCTTTGTCTTTTTTCCCCAGAGACAAAAATCCAAAAGTCTTATAAACTAATAAATACAAAAAGATAGTATAAAGAAACATTATTAAAATAATATTTTATACCACTATTGAATACATATCTTAACCTAAGTCATAGCATGACTTTGAGTAGAACAAAGAAAGGTCAGAAACATTCTTTACATGAAAGTTTTATAATGTGACAGCTCAAAAGAATGGAACCCTCTCTCAACTGAAATCCTGCTTGTCTGTGAGGTTTTCTCTTTCATTCTTTCATTGGCACACAGTAAATTGGGCCTTTACTGGCAATAATGCAGTTGGGAACTTTAAAGATAATTAAGAAACATAAAATATGTCAGTCTTTTCTAACACAGTTGGAATTTGGGTTTTGAATCTCTATCTCCTAACAAGAAGATGAATATAGGTTTTAGTCTATATTCTCATTATTTTGTATAATTGATCTCTTACAATGTATTGCAATTAAAAAAAGATGCCTAATAACTATGTATAGGAAAAGATCCTCATATGCTTATATATATTTCATAAGAGACCTAGGAATAATTGTAATATATTGGTAATATATAAGCAATTAGTATTTCCAACTCTATTGAGATAAAGGAACAACTTAATAATATATTTTTAAATATACTGAGAATATAGGAATAAAATACTTTAACTTTGATCACTGTCATTACTATTAAATTATTAGTTTCAAGTCTCCTGTTCATGTCTTGGAAGACACAAGCAACCCATAGAAAGCAGAAGAGCCCACTTTTCATAGCTGTGTATCCAAGGTTAAGAGTTCTCCATTACAAGTTGTTTACCTCATGTTCAGGAAAATGCCCAAGTCAGAGCAGTCCTCTGGAATAAGAGCCAAAGCCAGAATAAAACAATCCTCTTCTTTCACTAAACAGTTAATAAAAGAAATTTGGTTTAGTCATAGCTAGGGAAGGACATCTAGAGCAGGGAACAGATGTTCATCTAGTATGTAGCCTTGATTTAGCTGAACACAGCTTTCCTATGTCAGGGTTGGTCATCCTGATATATTGAGGTCAAAGGCTATAGGAAGAAGTTCCAGTGCCTATGGTCCTGGCTGTTTTATACTCAGGTAACTAGGAAGCCAGCATCTTAGTCTTCTAAGCCAATTAAATCTTGAAGGACAGTTTCCATATCTTTTCAAGAGAAAATAGCTTATTTTGCATATTTGCCCGGTGTGGGGACTGGTGGGTATTACTTCCACTAAAGTTTTCAGGAGGAGAGTCAGAAATGAACAAATGAATAAAAAAGCCTTATTACATTCCTATTATGTACCGGGCTCAGTACTAGACACTAGGGATAAAAAGGATATAAAGTGAGCCAGTCTCTGCCCTCAAAGAACTTCCATTTTAATAAGAGGATTAGCAGACAGAGATGGGAGTTTGGGTCAGGAAAGCACAAGGATCATGAGAGCAGAGTTAGTTGTTAAGATTGGTATCAACTTTCTAATAACCTTGGCAATATTGATTAGATCATTGGTTCCAAAGCAAGAGTAAGAAAAGCAAAGTAGATTGGGGGATGGAGGATCATATATGCATAGGGGGTATGGATTGTGGAAATCCATCTACTTAATAGATATAAAGTCAGGAGAGAGAATCATTGTCCTTTCTGTGTAATTAGTGCAATCAGATGATGTTATCCCTTAATAATTCTGTAATAGCTTTCTTCTACATTAACAATTTGGAAAATTGAACTAGAATCTTTACATCTTAGAGTTTGAAGTTTTCCAAACTTAGTAAGAATAGTTATAGGATTATAATTTTAGATAGCAATAGAACCTTAAGAACCATGTAGCACCAAGCTCCTTAAACTGTGGTTCATGACCCTATATGGGCCTCATAACTGAATGTGGGGGTTATGAAATAATAATTTTTTGTCAATAAATGTTTAGTTTGTATATCATTTTATATACTTAAATGCCCAAGACCATGTAAAAATTTCTCAGGTGAAAAGGGGTCTTGAGTGAAAAAAAAGTTCAAAAAACTCTATTCTGGTCTAAGCCTTTCATTTTTCAAATTAGAAAGTAGTCAAGAAAAGTGAAGTAACCTACCCATTCCTAGTCCCATATTTCTTTTATTTATTTATTTATTTTTGCTTTTTGCTGAGGCAATTGGGGTTAAGTGACCTGCCCAGGGTCACACAGCTAGGAAGTGTCTGAGACCAGATTTGAATTCAGGTCTTCCTGACTTCAGGTGCTCTTAACCACTGCACCACCTAGCTGCCCCGGTCCCATAGTTATTAATAGAGAACTGCCTGTAACCCAAATCTATGCTTTTTTGGTTCCATGACATAGGATTATAGATTGAGAACTGGAAGGGACTTTGCTCATCATCCAGTCCAACACCTTCATTTTACAGATGAAGAACAAGGGCTATAAGTGAAGTGATTTGTCTAAGGCACATGGAAAGCACTGGACAATGGAAGGATTCACTTACGTTTTTTGATTCCAGATTTAGCAGTCTTTCTACTCTTTGACATGAATTTGTTCCATATGGGTGCTATGCAATAAGGGCTAGATATCCCTCCCTAAAGAAAATAAGTGACTCCCTTCTCAAGAATTACACTCAGAACTAGTCACAGTTCCTGTGGAATGTGAAATTGCTAAATTTTCTTTGGAGTGGCAAGATGATATTCTGGAATCAGTCTGAAGTAAGAATCATATATCTGGTTTCAACTTCTCACCGTGCCACCAACCAGCAATATTGATGTTGGACAGGGAATTTAACTTAGAATGTTCAGTTTCCATTTCTGTGAAAAAAAAAATCATCTGAATTCAATGATTTTCAGCACTTTCTTGATACTCTCTAAGCCCTCTTGGTTTTCTCATTTTCACATCAAGATTAATGGTTCATTCAGTATAGAATAGAGATGGACAAGATGGCTTCCCCAAGGCCTTTCAAATCCAAAGATCTCATAAGAACACTGCCAAGTGTCCTGGATGACCAACATTAAACAATGAAACATTACCCTACTAGAAGGAACATATGGCAATGTAATTCTCAATGTTTATCTCACTGAATTAAAAAAGTTCTAATATTTCAACAGGAAGTTGCTTGCCTATCTCAAATGAGGTAAGAGATAAGTCCTCTGGAATGTTAATCTGCTTTTGTTATTGCTAGAAGGTTAAAATGTGTTGCCTCTCTAGTTAAGAGTTTTATTTTTAAAACTACTTTGTTCTATAGAGGACATAAAATTGCTAAATGAGCAAATGAAAGAAAGTCTGGAGGAAATTTTGCTTTAGGAAACAAACATAGTAAGAAAAATAAACTTTTAATGGTAAATTTGTACTAGATTGTTTTCTGCTTTACAAAAACTGAGAGGATATTTCTCAAATCATTATTCATATTTTTACATAAAAATCTTTTTTTCTCTTCGGCGATGATGATGATAATCAGATTTGATGCTCCTGGAACTTAGGCCTAGTAAGGGTTGAATTAATTCCAAGATTTTAATGATCCACAAAATCATATAATGGATGAGATCTTGAACAGCAATCTATTGACACTCCCTGTCTTCAGAGAATCGCCTGGAGAGAAGGTCCCGTTGCTTCCTTTAACAATTCAGGGTCTGACCACTGTTATAATATAAACTACTAATAATTTTTTTTTTTTTTTTTGCTTTTTGCTGAGGCAATTGGGATTAAGTGACTTGCCCAGGGTCACACAGCTAGGAAGTGTCTGAGACCATATTTGAACTCAGGTCCTCCTGACTTCAGGGCTGGTGCTCTAACCACTGCGCCACCTAGCTGCCCCACTACTAATAAATTTTGACTCAAATACTTTATCATGATATGGAAGTAGCACTGAATTCTGGGAGCTTATGACAATGAAATAAGTTCTGACAGACTGTATCAAGCGATAAAGCTAAAAGAACAGGACCAGTAGTGGACAGTACAATTTACTGGTACAATAGAGATAACATTGAATCTGGAATTACAAAATTTGAATTTAAAGCTCAAATCTTCTACTTCTTATCCCTTCATATCCAACTCATACCTGTGCTTTTTATCTATACTTCTTCTAACTGCCCTAATAATGAGAAAGTTTTTAGGAGTCATAAATATCATTTTCCTATGTAGAAATATAAACAGTTAGCCTTATCAAATCCCTTATAATTACTCATGTATAACTGATAATGAATTGTTTGTCTTCTTAATGATAGGGGAATATGGATGAGAAGGGGAAAAGAGAGAGAATTTTTAACCTAAATTTTAAAAATAAATGTTAAAAATTGTTTTTATATGCAGTTGAGAAAAAATAAAATACTAAAGAAAAAATTTAAAAGAATATATGAATTCTTCACAAATAAGTATATAAGATGGGTGGTCATCAAATATACAAATAGGTCTCCAAATTATAGACTTTCAAATTCTGGTAGCATGAAATGAGTCTCCCAAGAAAATCATAGAAGTTTTCATTGTTCAGTTTTCTTTAATACATTGCTATGAAAAATATTTCATCTTTTAAAATATTTCCCAGTTAAGTCACATTTGCAGTTCAAAAGCTAAAACTCTTATTGTTGATGTAAAAAAGGAGACCCAAGGACAGGATTTCCTTTTATTCTGGAATAGATGATAAAAATCATAGATTGAAAAGAAAAGGAAGTTCAGAAATCAACCTGTGGATTCTAGTGCTACAGAGGCATCACCTTTTCACTTTAGAATATCATTTTGATAGGCAACATAGCAGAGTGCAAAGTGCTAAGCAATTATAGTCAGGAAGACTTGGATTCTAGTGCTTCCTCTAATTATACTAGTTAAGTCATTTAATACCATTGAACCTGTTTATACTGCTGTAAAATTTGAGTAGTAAATGTTCTATCTCATTGGCTTATTGTAAAGATCAAATGAGATGAATCATGTGAATTAATTTAAAAATCAATGTAAATGTAAGCTATTGTTATTGTTCTTTTATGATTTGTGTCAGTATTATATTTCTTCCTCCTGAAGTCTTTAATCATTTTAGTCTTTTCCCCTTTATTTTCCCCTATCACTCACTTTCTGATTCCCTCACTTTGATTGCAGCTTTCCTCAGGGTCAGATCTCAAAACTATCTCACCTTTCTTCCATTCTGGGCAATTCAGTTGGATTCATTTTCTGACCTGAGTATTTGCCCTAGCAAATTTCTCAATTACACAAGTGATTCCCTCAGTTTCTTCTCCTCTTCAATTCTCTAACTGAACTTTTTTGGGGAATAGAGGATTGCAACTATTCACCTGAGAGTGCTGGACAGTGGAGTAGGGAACTCTGAGTGATCACATTTTGCTTTAGGGATTAATAGCCTTCCGTGTTGTTAGTTCATTAAACTGTTACTGGTATCCTAAACAGCAGAAACAACTGAAATTGTCTGATCTCTTGCACATAATTCATATTTTAGAGAGTTTTGAGATGTTGCAAAGATTTTTTTTTTGCAAAAATTGCAAAGGAATTTTCTCCAGTCCTCCATCTTGCTACTTATATTAGCATGTATCATGCTATTTTAAGACACATTGAATGAAAGAAAAAAAATGAAAACTCTATTTAGTAATATTATCTTTGGATGTCCAACTCAAAGGTACCTCCTCCAAAGAAATATCTAAATTCTCACAATTGTCATGACTGTCTTCTTGAAATTACATTGTTTTACTTTGTATATATCCTTTGTCTTTATTGTGCACATATTATTTCTTTTCAGTATAATGTGACCTCTTTGAGGGCTATTGCTCAGGTTCTTTCCTATACATACTTAATGTCTTATATATAATATTTGTAGAATTGAATTGAATGGAACTCCATGTTTTACAAATTGACGTATGGATTTGACATTTGAAGCTACATTAATTTGATTTGATTTGATAAATGGTTCCAAGCCCAGCTGCAATCACTGTAACTTTCCCTCCTCATTCTCTAATGCCTTTGACCATATTAGACCATGCTGCTTTTCCTAGTAAGCACTTAATAAATGCTTGTTGACTTGACTTGACTTATTCTTCCTCAGAAAAAACTAATTAATCGAATGGTCTACAGGCACAGTAGCATTTTGTCACATTTTTCTGGCCCCTTTTACACAGCATGAATAAACTGTGAAATGTATTCAAAGACAATGTTCTTAATGACTTTATTTAAGAATACATTTCAGGTTATTCATGCTGAGAAGTACTTACTTTCTGAACTTTCAAACAGCTGGGTTGAGCTCAATGGGCAATTCTCCACCATTTCAGAAACATCTAAAATTAGAGAGAAAAAAATATTATAAAAGAAAAATGGCTCTACATTCCATCCTTTCCTTTTCACATAAATATTGTAACTAATCACCCTTGCTTCATGTATAATTTGTGAGAAGAGGCCATTATATTCTTTTACATTTAACCTGGCTCACAGAAAAGGCAAAATAAAGTCAAATATAGACACAGAGAATTAGAGAGTAACCTGGTTGGGAAGGTTATCAATGATCATCTAGTCCAACCCAAAACTGAATAAGATTTCCTCTGAAACATATAAGAGTAACTATCATTTATATAGTTCTTACTTTGTGGCAGGCAATGTGCTAAGTGCTTTACATTATCTCATTTGACCCTGGCAACAGTCCTGGGAAATAGGTATACTTATTATTTCTATTTTACGAATAAGGAAACTGAGGCAAACAAACTTACTGAGGTTTATACAGCTAGTAAATGTCCAAACTGAGAGAAATGTTTACTAAATCATGAATTATTAGAAAGATCTAGCCCAAAAATCTACCTCACTCATACCCTCTTAACTAAGTGGAGAAAGTCTAGTCAGATCAAATTCAACCCATTAGTAAACGCCCTTTTATTTAGATTGCCCAAGGCAGGGATAATCTGGCTAAGAGACAAGCATCATTGTCCAAAATGTGAGTAATCAGAATCCCACCCCCTCATTAGAATGAACCACATCTCATTATCATATTTATTTTTCTCATTAATTATTAACTAACCAGAACCTACTCTTCCAAGAGCATGTGAGCCTTGAGTGGGTTCCATGAGGGAACATTGACATAATTAATAAAATGAATGATTACTAAGAAATTATGTCTCTCAAACTCCTCATATGTCACAAAATATATTCAAGAAATGATTATTCACGCTTTCTTAAAGACTTCTAATTATTGGGAAATCTATTGACACATATTGAGCTTGAAATAAAATTAAACTCCCAGATTATTTTTTTGAAAGTTTTATAACTATAATAATTCATTCAGTTGATGTTTTTCATAGATTTTTTTTATTTAATTAATTGATTAATTTGAAACACATCCAAAATAGAAAAAATAAATATTGTCATATACACAGCAGAACATGAGGATTTCAAATATAAAGAAATGAATTTTCATTTCAAGAAAGCCTATATAATAAATATTATACATTGTGCTCAAAGCTCTCCATCTTTCTATGCTTCCTTGTAGGTTTTTTTATTCTTTGCTGTGCACTTTTTATTCTTTTTTACCCCTTCTTTTCCACAAAAGACTGCAGTTAAGCACAGATATAAAAATACATAAATATTTATATGCATACACATACATATATACACATATACATGTATAAATATATCTAGATGAGTATTTATAATTATGCATATATACATTAATAAACATCTATGTAAGACTGAACTATGTTTGTTCTCTGTTTCTCTGAAGCTAGAGAACATCTTCCTTCATAAGTCCAAGTCTTTCTTTTTCTAAATCCATCACCTCGTCATTTCTTGTACCAGAGCAATATTCAAACCTTATGATCTCTAGTTATTTTTTTAAGTCTAAAACAATAGTGATTAATATGGCTAATATAAAGTGTGGTTTCCTATTTTCTCTTTTGATTAAAACTAGTTTAGTTTTAATTTTCTCTGAGATCAGTGATTACTACTCCTACTTATTTTACCTAATAAATTCTATTCCTAGTCTTTACTGCTTTGTGTATCTTTTATTTCCTATCCTTCCTGACTCCTCCACTTTACTTCTACCCCCTTGTCCTCTTATTATTTAACCTATCTCCCCGCCAAGAATGCTTCCCTTATCCTCTCCCCCCCCCATTTCTCTTGTCCTCTTTTTTTCTTTGAATTTATGAATTTTATAGTCTTCTGAACATATATGTTGTGCTCTCTTTATCCCGTTGCCATTAGTTTAACTTACTTTTCTATACTCCTCCCTTTATCCTATTCCCTCACTCTCTTATTTCTTTATAATTTTAGACTTTTATTCCCTTCCAAATGTATATATTGTTCTCTCTTTAATCCAGATCCAATTGGAAAAGGGTTCCCTCTTAAAAAAAAAA
>JAJPUD010004138.1:189208-211022 GCA_023553655.1 Myrmecobius fasciatus | reverse complement strand
GGAGCGAACAACCTGCAGGATGCTGACGGGCCTTGCTCAGTTTTTTAAGTGGTACATGTTCAGCAAGTGTCCAGATCCTCGACTAAACTTCCTGTCTTTCAGAAGGTTCTATACTGACACGAGCATGCGCCAATCCTGCCTGCCCAAACTAGAGCTCTTAGGAGAGACATATTCTGTCTTCCTGCAATTCTCCTTTCCCTGCCAATGCCGAGATGCTCCCCAGTTACAGTAATGCTCAACGCCTCTTCTTTGATTTGTTCAGACCGGCAGATTGATGGCTTTCTTGTCTGTTATTTCAAGAGATCTTAGGAAAACTGATCACAGTCTTAGGTCTGTATCTACACATCTTCCATTCTTATCTCCCTTCAGCTTTCCTAAGACTCTAATTGACTTGGAACACAGTATATGGATTAGCTGAGGGATATACTTTATTTACAATCTGTCATATATCTTCATTCCTCTTTAGGTTACATTGCTGATTCATCTTTATCATCTCACCACCTCCTCTACCCATGTCTCTCCCTTTTCAACTCCCCTTTATGCTATTTTCTTTATTAAAATATAAGTTCCTTGAGGGCAGGAACTATCTTATTTTTTGCTTGCATCTGTATTCTGGGACTTACTACAGCTCCTTACACACATTAAAGAACTTTATTCAAAACCTCAAAGAAAAATGTGAATTGGTCACAGGCCCCAAAAATAATTCCTGGAAGAGCTCACAATTTAAAAAAAAAAAAAAAATCAGACTAAGAAAGCGAGAAAAAAATTGGGAAAAGAGAGTGATGCAAGAAAATCAAGAAGAGTTAAAAGCTTGGTAAAATGCATAAAAATGCACCAAAAAGAATAATTTAAACAGTAGAATTGATCAAAAGGAAAAGCAGGTGCAGAAGCTTGCCAGAGAAAATAATCATTTAAAAATCAGAATTGGGCAAGTGGAAACTAATGACTCCACGAGACACCAAGAAATAATTTTTTTAAAAAATCAATATAATGGGGGAAAAATGGAGGAAAATATTTCATTGGTAAAACAAGTGACCTGGAAAATAGATGGAGAAGACATAATTTAAGAATTACTGGATGACTTGAAAACCACGATAAAAAAAGGAGCATGAGCATCATTTTCAGAAATTTTCAAGGTAAATTATCTTAGAAGCAAAGGATAAAATATAAACTGATCACCTCCTTAAAAAAAAAAAAATCTTAAAATGAAACTCCAGAATTGTTACGTCCAAATTCCCAGAGTTCCTAAGTCAAGAAAATATTACAACCCTTCGGAAAGAAACAATTCAAATTCAAATAGCATGGAGCTACAGAGAAGGTAACAGAAGTTTTAGCAGCTTCTACATTAAAGACTTTGAATATGATATTCAAGAGGTCAGAGGAGTTAAAATTACAACCAAGAATTATGGATTCAACAAAACTCAGCAAAATTCTTCAGGAGAAAAAAATAGACATTTATTGAAAAAGGACTTTCAAGCATTCCTGATGAAAAAGTCAGAGCTGAACAGAAGGTACGTCTTTCAAATACAAAATGCAAAAAAAAGCATTAAAAGCTAAACAGGAAAGGGATTGTTTACATTCCTACATGAGAAGATGACTACAAATGTCATCCCCAAGAACTTTATCATTATTAGGGCAGTTAGAAGGCATATACATAGACAGAGGGCATGAGTGTGAGTTGAATATAATGAGGTGATTACAAAAATAAAATTAAGGGGTAAAAAAGAATGCACTGGGAGAAGGGGGAAGAGACAGGCAGAATGGGGTAAATTAACTTTCATAAAAAAGACATGAAAGGAAGAGTTTTTATAGTGGAAGGCAAGATGGGATAAGGAAGTGATGGTTTAATGTTTGAACCTTACTCTCATCTGAATTAGCTCAAGGAGGGAATAACATAGGAGCTCAGTCAGGTACAGAAATCTAGCCAGCCCTACAGGGAAGTAGGAGGTCAGGGAGATAACACAAGGGGAGAATTGATAAAAGGGAGGACTGAGAGAGGCAGCTGACAGAAGCAAATACACTTGCAGAAGGACAGAATGAAAAGAGAAGCATAAATAGGAGGGAAAAATAGGATGAAGGGAAATATAAAGCCATCATAACTTATTTATAAAATGGAATATAATAAATAAAATGGATAGCAGGATGGATTAAGAACTAGAATATTACAGTATTTGTTTATAAGAAATATACATGAAACAGAATAAAGGTTACGAGCCGGAGTGGAATCCATTATGCTTCAGTTGATGTAAAAAAAAAGCAGGAGTAATCAACAGAACTAATTAAATAAGTAAGGAAACAATATTTTCCTAAAAGGGACCACAGACAATGAAGTAATATGAATACCAAACATATGTGCATCCAATGGTATAGCATCCAAATTCTTTTTTTTCTCTTCAATTCTGTTTTGTTTCTCCCAATAATAGATAGATCATTTTCAATATTAATTTTTGCAAGACTTTGTACTCCAAATTTTTCTCCTTTTTCTCTAATCTCCCCCTTCCCCAAGACAGCAGGATACAGGTTAAACATGTGCAATCCTTTTAAACATATTCCCATATTCATTATGGTATAACATCCAAATTCTTAAAAGTTATAGGAGGAAATAGTAAAACTACATTACTAGAGGAACCACCCCTTTTTCCCTCTCAAAACTGGATAAATATACATAAGAAAGAAGTTAAGGAGATGAATAGAACTTTAGAAAAGTTAGATATGCTAGAACTGGAGAAAACTGAATAGGAAAAGAAAAGAATATACTTTTTCCCCAACTGTACATGGCATATTCACAAAAACTGACCATTGTTGGGGCATAAAAATGTCAAAACCAAATGGAGAAAAAAAGAAATGTTAAAATGAGGCCTTTTCAGACCATGAAGCAATAAAATTACATTCAATAAAGGGACTTAGAAATGTACATTAAAAAATTACTTGAAAACTAAATAAATCAATCCTAAAGAATGAATGGATCAAAGAACAAATTGCAGAAACAATAATTTCATTAAAGAGAATGACAACCTACCAAAATTTATGGGATGCAGTCAAAGTAGTACTTAGGGGATAAATTCTTACATCAATAAAATGGACAAAGAACAGATCGATAAATTTGACATGCAACTAAAAACCAGAAAAGCAAATTAAAAGTTCTCAAATGGATACCAAACTAGAAATCCTGAAAACCAAGTGAGATTAGTAAAACTGAAAATAAGAAAACCATAGAACAAATGAATAAAACTAGAAGCTGGTTTTTACAAAAAGAAAAACAAAACAAAACAAAACAAAATCCAGATGAACCACTGGTTAATTTTATTTTTAAAAAGGAAGAAAACCAAATCAACACTATCAAAAATAAAAAGGATGAATTCACCATCAAAGAATCAACAGAAGAGGAAATAGAGCATTTAAATAATTCTAACTCCAAAAAACCCCCCACAAAAAAACACAAAAAACTAAGACATTAATAGCTATCTTAAAAAAAAAAAAAACAAAAAACTCCAGGACCACAAGGATTCACAAATGAATTCTGCCAAACATTTAAAGAACAATAAATTCCAATACAATATAAACTATTGGGGAAAACAGGCAAAGAAGGAACGCTACCCAATTCCTTTTACAACATATAGTGTTGATACTTAAGCATAGAAATAAATGGACTTATCTTTAAAATAATAACTAACATTTATTTTAAACCATCAACAAGCATTATCTATAATGGAGATAAGCTAGAAATTTTCCCAATAAGACTGGGATGGCCGTTATCAACCCATATTATTCTACACTGTACTAGAAATGTCAGCTACAGTAGTAAGAAAATAGAAAGAAATCAAAGGAATTAGAATAAGCAACAAAGAAACAAAATCATCACTTGCTGTATTAGAGAATATGATGGTATACTCAGAGAAAAAAACTGGTTGAAACAAATAACTTTAGCAAAGTTACAAAATGCACAATAAAACCACATGAATCATCATTTTTATTTATTACCAACAAAATCCAAGAGCAAGAGATAAAAAGAGAAATTCTATTTAAAATAACTGTAGATAATATAAAATACTTGAGATATCCACTAATATCTCATATATGTCAAGATAAAGTCAAAATGGGTATATGACTTAGATGTAAAGAGTGATACCATAAGCAAATTAGGAAAGCATGAAATATTTTATTTGTTAGATCTATGAATGAGGGAAGAATCTATGACCAAATAAAGTATACAGAGCAACTAGAATCTAAAATTAGCAATCTTCATGACATTATATTAAAAGTTTTGTATAGGGGCAGATAGTCTGTCCTTGGACAATTAAAACTTCCTAACTGTGTGACCCTGAACAAGTCACTTAACCCCAATTGCCACAGCAAAAAAAAAAAAAAAAAAAATTGCACAAATAATGCAGTCAAGGTAAAAAGGAAAGCAGAAAGCTCTGATAAAGTCCTCATTTCTCAAATACATAGAAAACAGTCAAAATATTCTCCAACAAAAGTGATCAAAAATTATAACAAATAGTTCTCAAAAGAATTGCAAAGTGTTCCCCCAAACGAGAAAATACTCCAAATCACTATTAATAAAAGAATACAAATTAAAACAATCCACATGCCCTGAAAATTGGAAAAAATGACAAAAAATTAGCAAGAATTAATGTTGGTGGGCTTGTAGAATGACAGACACATTAATACATCATTGGTGGAACTGTGAAATGGTACAACCATTTTGGAAAGCAATTTGGAATTATGCAAATAGCGTCTAAAAAGTCCATAACCTTTCAACTAGAGATTCCATTACTGGATTTATACCTCAAAGAAGCTATTAATGAGAATAAAGTCCTCGCACCAACATATTTTAGGATCTTTTTGTGATTGCAAATAACGATGTCCATCATTGGGGAATGGCTAAACAAACTGTGGTACATGAAAGCAAAGGAATATTACTTTACCATAAAGAAATGATGTGTGTGATGAATACAAAAAAGCATGGAAATATCTATATAAAGTGATGTAGAGTGATGTAAACAGAGCCAAGAAAACAATATACACAATAACTACAGTAAACAGAAAGAAAAATTAACACACAAAAAAATCAAAAGTAAATGTAAGAATATTATAAGATCAAACAGAAGTTGAATGAAGAAATAGGAGATCCTCACAATTACCCTTTCATAGAAGTCTAAAAGTGCTACATGCACTTTTACAATACACACTTTTTCAATGTATTCATCACTGGATAGCTCTATGGGAGGAGGAAGGCAGGAGATACATGGGATAACTAGTAATATAAAGAACTGGAAATATCAATAAAAACTTACTTTAAAAAAGATCACAAGATAAACAATTTTTATCCTCTAAAATGACTAAGTTTTTATACGGACAAATCAATGTAGCCAATTAGAAGGAAATGTGGATTTTCTTTCAAAATTTGTACATTAGACATTTTTGATAATAGACTAACACGCAAAATGTATATGATTTGAAACAAATCTACAAGAAGTAAAAGGCCATTACCCAATGATGAGTAAAGAATATATATTTTTACATGTCATACTTTCAATCTTTTCCAAATTACCAAAAGTTTTCAAAATTAGTAATAAACAGAAAAATGAAAATTAAGACAACTCAGAAGAATCACTTCATACTCATCAAATTAGCAAAGGTGAGAAAATATGATGCCAGAAATACTCTAGGGAAACCAATATATGATTCACTTCTGGCAAATCTGTGAATTGGTCCAAGGACCCTGGAAAACAATTTGGAATTATGCAAGAAAAGTTACTAAATTGCTCACACTTCAATCCAGAGATCTCACTATGGGGTTTATATACCAAGGAGTTTAATAACAGAAAAGGCAAAATGTTAAAAAAAAAAAAAAAAAAATTCACAGCAGCAGTATTTGTGACTACACACACACATGCACACACACACAATGTGGGAAATGGACAAGTAAACTGTGATAGAGAAAGGCAATGACTTGTTGTTTAGATGTGTAAAGAGTAACAAATATGAGAAATTCAGAGAACCATTTAAAGACTTGTATAAAGTGCTGCAGAATGAACAAAGTAGAATCAAAACAACAATAACGGAAATAAAATGAACATTACAAGGCTGCAAAACTCATATTAAATAAAATAATGTTGGTACCAAAATATCAAAGCATTCTTCCTGTTAATCAGTAACCAATCAATTAATATGCATTTATCCAGCGAGGATAATTGCTAGGTAATGTAAAAGATCCTGGGGGATGCAAAGATAAAGGGGGAGCAGTGAGGTCAGCAACACTCATCTTTCCTCAGACACTTCCTAGCTATGGGATCCTGGGCCAAACACTTCACCCTGTTTGCTTCACTTCCTCATCTGTCTGGTTGGTTGTTTTTTGAGGCAATTGGAGAAGCATCTGAGGCTGCATTTGAAGTCGGCTCCTCCGACTTCAGGGCTGGTGCTCTATCCCCTGTGCCACTGAGCTGCCCCAGGTCCTCATCTGTCAAATGAGCTAGAGGAGGAGATGGCAAAGCACGGCGGTACCTTTGCCAACAAGTCCCTAAAAGGAGTTATGAAGACTTGGACATGACTGAAACACAGCTCAACTGAAAAGCATACACATCTAAAAGTTTAAAATAGGCACAAATAAACTGCAGGTAAACAGGAAGTGAAGGGAGAAGATGGAAGTAGCTAGGGGAGTAAGGAAAAATTTCATGGAAAAGTGCTAGTAGAATGGAGTCTTGAAGGAAATAAGAAATTCAAAGAGGCAGAAGGCATGAGGGCATTCCAGGTTTTGGCTGCTGGTGCAAAGACAGGGTCCAGTCACAAAACAAGGCCACCTGGGAGAGAAGTTGGAGACCCTCCACTAGCCTGGGGGTCATGGGAGCAGAGACTCATGGAGAGATGCTGGGTAAGGACAAGATAGGGTTTAGGTTGTGCAGACAAAGGGGATGGTTCGGGACAATTTCCCTTCAAAGCTGAGAAGAGCTGTAACTGTGGGGGAGGGCATGCGGCCGTATGCATGAGACAAGCCTTCTGCTCCCCAATGCCAGGAGAATGGGAGCTCTCCAGACACAGAGACTGAACCATCCAATCTCATAGAGCATCACTAGCAGACCGGTCCCCACAGCGCACAGCCCTCAGGTAAGACCCAGGACCACACTGGAACAGCCGCTCAATCTGTCTGTAACACTCAGATCCCGGGTGTTTCCTCCCAAATGAGAGAACCTCAAACAATGACCCCTACCACTTACTGACAGAGAAGCCTGATGCTCACACTTTACATAAAGTATCTCACGATAATCCTGGGAGACAAGCACAAAACCGGTTTTGCTCACATCTTACAGATGGAGAAACCAAGGCTCAAGGGATTTAAAGGACTTTTTTATGGTCAAACAGAGAACAAATGTTAGGTGTGGGATCTGAAGCTGAGTTCAGTATTGTGGCCCCTCCTGCCACAGCTTCCCAGGGTACAGTAAGGATCCCAGGAGCTGGGACTAGGAGACACCATGAAAATGTGGCGTCACTCCCTGCCTGTGTAAACCCCATTGGGCGAAGGGCTCCGGTCGGGGCTGGGGAGCAGCAGGATAGGAGACATGGATCATTCTTTCTCCTCTCCTGCTCTGGGCTCACGTTCTCTCTCCCTTCCTCTCTCCTCTTTCTTCCTCTCCTTTCTCTTCTTTTCTCTCTTTCCTTCTCCTCCTTCTCTCTCTTCTCCTCTTCTCTCCTTATCCTTTTTCCCATCATCACAAACTCTGGGGAAACATATTGCCAAGTGGAAAATATACAAAGCTACACAGTAAAGGCTGACCGCAGTTTTGTGAAGGGCTCTGAAGAAATGCAAAACCTCCCAGCGTCAAAGTGGTCTACAACTGGCAAAGTGGCTCCTGGGACTTAATGGGTCTCAACACAAGTGATTCCTTTTTTCTGTTTTAACCTTGGCTCTCCTCTGCCACTGTGGATCTTACTGGGGCACACCTCTTGCTTCTTATCCTTCTCTCTCTTCCTTTCCTATAAAGTTCTAAGAGTGAGCAGCTTTTTGCAGATTGAAGCTTTGACGTCTCAGAAGTCAACTATGAGATAATTGCAGAGGAAGCTGCTTTTAATCAACTGACAAGCAGCTTTTAGAAAATTAATGAGGACCAAATCTTAGGAAGGAGTTAATCAGTTCTGACAACAAAGGAGTCTGTCTTTTCTTCAAGTTTTCTCTTCCAGAGAATCTTTCTCCTTGACTTTTAGTATTCTAAAACCCCAAAGCAAGGAAACATTAAGAAACTCAGTGCTGCTAAGGCCCTGTGTTGGGCTGGACAGAGCTGGAGCTACAGACTCAATAAAACTATTGAAGTCCAAAAGATCCTATCATATCACGTGCTCCAACTATTGGAAGGACACTAAGAAAGATTAGATATTACAGAATGGGGTTAGTATGGAATGGAAAAAAAAAAATATGGTTAGTGTAGTCAGTCCACTGGGTTAAATAAATTAAATGAAGCTTCAAAAGGGTAGGACAGTATACATAGCTTTACCTGGGAATGCACTGAGACCCAGGACCCAAGTTATCACAGGACCCCAGATCTTGAGTTGAAAGACTCCTCAGAGGTCATCTAGCTCAGCTCCTTCACTTTACAAATGGGAAAACTGAGGCCCAGAGAGCTTAGGCAATTTGTTCCTTCAGCTACTGACCTTTTTTCTACTCGTGACAAGGCACGGTTTCCAGCCACGATGCTAATGAACTTCTAATAATACTCTGCCATCAAAAGCCACATGAAGATTGCTGTGAAACGGCATTAGCAGATGAAAGCCAACATGATGTTTAGTGACAGGAGCAGTTCCAGATTCCTCTCCGCCAAGGAGCCTCCAGTAGCAGCAGCATCCTTAAGGAGGCCCAGGCTGGGATACCGCGCACTAACACCTGCGCAGGTGATGCAGGGCACAACCCTTGTCTGGCTCACTCCTTTTTCACTGCAGACTAAATGAGCAGGACCAAGGTGACTCTGCAGTCTGAGGACAAAGGTGTGGAGTCGGGCTTCTCCTCTCCCAATGTCAAAGCATCCTTGGAGGTTCATACACTCGCACTCCCTGAAGGCCTTATGTCGACTGCATTAGACCCCCTAACACCGAGGTGCTGTGAGAGATATATAACCACAAAGAAGGAGAATGGCTCAAGTATCTACCCAGGAAACACCAACGGTTGGAGAAAGGCTGTTTTTCAGACTATTTTACTCAGATAACAGGCAACCTAACAAGCTCATCCATCAATACCGATAGCTGGGACAGATACCACGTGCGGATGCATTGGGCCACAAGTCAATAAGCATTTCCTATACACTGAGGTACTGGCTAAGCCCTTGAAAGACAAGCTAAGCAAAAAGCAAGCCAGGCCCTCTCTCAAGAAAATGACAATTGAATGAATGAGCTTACATGTCAATGAGAGTGCAGGAGAGGGCCGCCCATCTTCAGGAAGTGGCAGTTTTCTTAATCACCCTAGAATTCTGCCCCACACAAAGGACCATCCTGACAGAAGTATTAGACAAGTATCGATGCTTAGAGCTGGTAAAAATGGGGTTCATGCATGGGGCAACAGAGAGGTACAGCAAGGAGCAGTAATGTGAAAGGTATCAGAGTAGTGCATGAATGGGAAAAGTGATGGGCCTGTGAGGGCCAAAGAGAACCAATGGGAGGGGGGGAGGGAGAAAGCACACACAAGAGCCCCAAAGACAACCTGAGCAAGGCTCCCCTGATACTGCATGGGCCCCATGAGGAGAACTTACTGAAGGACCTGGGCGAGGGGGATCAGACTGCAGGGGCAGGAATGAATAGGGGGTCAGATCTGCTGGGAAGCTATCTCCACACGGAGAGAGACAGAATACTGCAGTTAAGGAAACAAGCCTGGGCTCAGAGGATTCAGAGATGAAGGAGGTCTCAACCCTAATACTGACTACTTCTGTCAGCAAAGGCAAGTCACTTAGCTTTGAGGCCTCAGTTTCCTTATCTGCAACATGAAGGTAATACTTCATGAAGGTAAGAATAAAGATGGGTAAAATTATAAAGTTCTTATTGATATCTTGTGTTTTAAAAATCACCTTTATTTCTCACTATATGACCCCCTGTATCCACTCTGAGAGAGCCATCTCTTAAAATTGGTAATAAAAAGCCTTTAAACAAAACAAAACAAAACACTTTAAATATTCTAAGTTTATTCTAATTCTTTTTTCTTTTCAAATAGATTTGTACTAGTTTTTACATTGCTAGATTTCCCCTTTTATTCTTTCTTCTCAAGAGCTATCCCTCATAATAAAGATTTTTTTTTTAAGGAGGAAAAAAAAGAGGGAAAAGATCAAAACTACTGAATTAAAAACAAACAAGAAAACCAGCCAAACCTGCCATTCCACGTGATGCTTTTCCCCATGATCTTCAATGTCACCTCTACAAAGGAATCCATCTCTCAAATCACAAGGGTTTTTAACTGAAGCGAGCTTCTTAGCATCAGCTCTTTCAGCCCCAAGAGGCAGTCAGCATCTACCCCTATGATCATACCCCTTCTAAATCTGGAAGGATTTCTGGAGAGGCAGAAGATTTCTACCCCTCCTGGAGAGGCCTCCTCTGTAACACAGAATCGCCAGGACTCCTCAGGATTGTAATTAACTTTGTAGACAAGAGGTGTGAAGAACCAGCGCCATGAAGCTTGTTTCCAGTTAGAAGTAGAATAAAAACCACAAAAGTGGCCAAAGGAGAAATGACCTTGGAGGCGCCATTGAGTCCAATATGCTCCCCAACAGAAAGTCTTTCTACGTCATTAAAGAATTGGATAATCTCAGAATTGAAAGGCCTCAAAATCCCTGCCAACATGATCTCCAGGAAGGGGTTAACCATCCCTTGCCAGAAGACCTGTGAGGGGAAGCCTCATTCCTTCCCCAGATGACTCACAACAGAAGCAGTCAAGCCCCCAAGGGAGAGACAAATTACCACTATCACTTCCCCCTAGAACCCAAAGAAAATGGCCCAGAACTCTGAACCCAAGAGTCTTGGGAGTAGCAGTGACCCCAGATCCCCAGTCCTGCGGCCATGCCAGGCCAGGCCATAGATTCTTCTCCACTAAACAACCAAGGCCGGGCAGGTTGAGCCCAAGACCTGTCGGTAATCAATTCTTGCTCATGCCCTTGCAGCCTTCATCTCCCGGAAATTGTGAAGGGTTGGAACTATGTAGTTGGGGCCACAATGACAACTCTATCTACTGAAAATGTCCTTATATCTTTCAGAGAGAAAAAGGAATATAAATACAAATATTCTGGGAAACAGCTTAGAAGGGGATTAGGAAGGGCAATGGATGGCTGAGCAGATGCAGCCAAAGGGAAATGGTTAAGTGAGGAGCAGAGAATATACAAGTTTGATAGAAAAGAGACCCCAAGAACCAGGTTTGTCTCAGAGCACAGCTGAAAGATATAAGGATCAAGGGGACTTATGAAAAAGAAAGGCAAAGAATGCAAAGCTAGAAATCTGCTTCAGTCACAAAAATGGAGGGCAGAATCCAAGATTGAAGGAAGAGAGAAACATCTAGAACAGAATGCCAAACTCAGGACTCTGAGCCCAAATTAATCTCTCCCCCTCCATTTGATTAAGGGAAATGTTTAAAAAAATAAATAAAAATACAATATAACATAGATAATGTTAATTTGTGGTTTTCTAAGTTACTAAGGGGCTACAGTGTTTCTCTTTGAGTTTGACAATTCTGATCAAAAGGAGCTGATAGGCTGTTAGGACTGATCAATCCAGTAAAACTGATCCAGGGCTAATAAAGCTGTATTATCAGCTATTATAGATGGAGATTTCCCCCAGGAATGTCTACAGGTTCCCTTAGTGAGGAAGAAGGGAAGCTCTGACACTGGAGGGAGTTTAAAATGAACCCAAGGCACTGGGGATTCTCCCTTAAGGAATGACAATTGACCCAACACCTCACCTGTGGCAAATCCCAAAGGGTTGCATGATTTAAAAACTAATTCAGAGGGTGAGAACAGCTGGACCTTCCAGCATGTAGCAAAGCCATGACTGTAAGGGCAGAAGCAAGTTGCCAAAGAAGTCTTTGACCTGTACAATTTGGGAGAAACTTGGTTGTTTCGTTAAATCCCATGATTTCATTTTAGTGAGATACAAACATCAAATAAAAATTACTTTTTAAATAAATAAAAAAAAGTAGTACAAATGCAACCATTGAAAAAGAAAGGTCTTTGTAGTCTTCTGGCAGTGGCCAGTTTTCAAGATCTCAGCTAAACATTTGGAAGCTTCTAGATATAAAAATTGGTCAGGGGCTACAGAGCAATCATGTCTGCTCTCCCTAGGAGGCTATGCTGATGGTCCCTTCCACAGGGTGGGGATTTAGAGTCACAGGGATGGGTGATCATGTCAATGAAGAGAAATGACCTCAGAAAACAGCCTGACCTAACCTTCTAGGGAAGGATCATCAATCTTTGACTGTCAGGAACTTTACTTTTCTCCTTTGATTGCCAAATGGCAAGCCTAAGAAATTATTCTTCATGAGGATTGGTAGGAAGCAAGGAGTTGCAAGGAGACCTCAGCAGGATGGCAATGGGCTAATTTAATTACACCAAATCTCCTCAGTCCAGACTTCTCCAGATGGATTGCTTGCTCTGTACTGCCAGGCCTATATAAGACAATATATTCCCATCATCTCAACTTCTGCTCCTGGACCAATGCCAGTTTGCCCTAAGGCAGCTCCCTCAGGCTACATATGGGAGACAGCAGCCAACCAAGGCCAAGAAATGCGAGCTGCACCTAGAATGCTGGGGAAGGCTTGTTTGCCAGAGCAGTCTGGAGGTACAGTTTCCAATTCAGGTCTTGTTTTTCAAAGATTATAAGTAATTACACCTCAACCAAGGAGGGTTGAGGATATTAGCTTCTGAGTTCCTGGGGAGGGAAAAGCAGACAACACCCTTTGTACTCTACTATATTTAAATTAAGCAAAAGTCAAAATGGTGTAACTCAATACATTTTTATCCTTGAGGTCTGCAGGGGAACATCAGAAGTGAGAAAGACTGGGTCAATTTGCTAAGAAGTCTCCTCAATCCCTGGAAATGCTGCTACAAAAATGTTTTTTCGCTACAAAAACATGCTTTTCAGGTCCTGGTATGACCCGAACTGAAAACAAATGGGCTTTCTCGGTGAAGGCTGGCGGGCATCTTGTTGATAGGGAGCAGGGGCTAGTATTTAAAAACAGAAAGTCACTAGCTTCCAATGCTGGCTCTGACACTCAGGGCACAGGTCCCTTCACCTCTCCAAGCCCATTTCAGCATCTGTAAAGTGCCAACCTCAAAGGGCTGTCAAGACAAAAACTCTTTACACTAAATAAATGAGAACTAATTTCACTTTTATCCTACTGATCAATTCAATCAATGAAGTAATACAGTCAAATTGGAGTAGGGTTGATTGACAAGTGGTACCAGAGCTCTTACCTGAGAAGTCTGAGAACTTCAAGGATGGCCTGTGTGTCTCGCTGAGCAAAGCTGGAGGGAGGGGCTCATGATCAGGTCATCTGATTTCGCACAGGGTGTGAAAATTTGTCTGAAATTCTGTCCTATCAATTCTCAAAGAATCACAGCTATCAACTAAGTCACAAGATTGCAATCTTTGTCAGGGGAAGAAGTGGCCACATCAACAAAGCAATGGAACCTTGAAAGCTTGATTTATTCAAGTAACATGTCTCACTCTTTTTTGCCACTGTAGCCAATATTCAAGGGAATAATCCTTGTGTAGAAGGGCCCCTTCACCTACATCACCACCATCATTTATGGGCCAGTTGGAACAGTCCTGAAGGAAATGGGAGGTGCCAAGTGCCATGCAGGTCAAATCACCTTGGCCATTGCCTTCCATAAGCCCAGGATCCTGAGGAAAATTCCCATCAGCTCTGTTTCGAGCTCAATCCTTGCAGTCATCACCAAGAGGAACTCTTGTGGAGAAGAGGCTTGCCATCCCCCAAATCTCCCATCTTTCCTCCCCACTATCCACTGCCAATCAACTACAAGCAGGGGAAAGGTAAGCTCAGAACCTCGGGACCAGCAACAACTCCAGAACATCAAATGGTTCCACATTGGAACCATGGAAACTGGCGGGGTTTGATGAGAAGAAATGATACTGAAGAATTGCCACCACAGCTAGCTAAGGACCACTAGGCCCATCCATCCAGCCTGTAGCTGAAACCTCCTGTGGGTCCTGCCTTTCCCTAACCCAAAGTAAACTCCCTGAGAGTAAAAACTGTCTCTTCTCTCACTGGATTCCTGCCACACAGCTCACAGTGAATGTTTCCTTGCCATGCACTGATCTGTCCCCATGCACTGGATGTTCCTCTACAACACCACCAGGAGGACTTCTCCCAAATGAGGCTCCTGGGACATACTGGGGGTTAGGTAATCTCTACAGGTTGCCCCCTCACTTTGGAATTGGCCAAGATACAAAAGGTTCCTCAGATTTCATCTAGCTCAATCTGCACTTGAAAAAGAAATCCCTTTAAAACATGCCTGCCAAGAGACCAGCCTAGGCCATCACACCCCGTTTTGGACAGTCCTGACTGAATTTTTCCAAACCTCAATATGCTTCTCTGCAGCTTCTCCAAAGGGCTGCTCCCTCGGGCCTGGGGGCCAAGCAGCCCTGTGAAGTTTGCTGCTGGCAATCACAGTCCCCCAAGTCTCCTCTTCTTCAGGCTCAACATGGCCCATTTTTCCCCATTATCTCTCATCAGGCGTGAACTTGAGGCCCCACAGCGTTCTGGATGCTCTTCAATTTACTAAGAATGGGTTTGAGAGATGAGAGTGGCCCTGAGATGTCCTTGCTGCAGGGAGCTCGAAGGGAACAAGGTCCCCTGCCTGCCTGTGCACCTTGGTGCCTTCGCTGCCAATTCTAAATCTGAGGGAAGTGCCTGGAGCAATGGGAGACTCTGGGCTCCAGGTCCAAGGCAGGACTGCAGGCAGTCCACCTCCTGGGCGCTTTAGTCAGGCTCTCAAGGCTGCTCCTTCATAACGAGGACATGACAGTTTGTAAGGCACTTGGCATCCGTGGTCTTCTCTGAGGTTCCCTATGGCTCTGGGAGGCTGGTACTCCAGGAGTGATTATCCCCATTTTACAGACAAAGACAAGGCAGTTAGAAGTGTGTGTCTGAGGCAGGACAAGCCTCCCTGCTTCTCAGCGCTGTATCCAGAGCCCCAAGCACACAGGGCAGAGGGCAGCAGGATGGCCCAGCTCCTGTTTTCTCAGACGCTTTATCTCAAGGCAAAGTGGGAAAGAGGTCATTTCTCTGAGCGGATGTAGCACACACCTGCCTCCTGCAGTCCTCAAAACCCTTCTAACCTTTTTAGAGAAACTGATAACAAGGTAAGCCTTGCTATTTCTGGAGCCCAAGAATAAGAATTTGCACTTTATCCCTATTAATAAGAATCCATATTTATAAAGTGCTTTAAGGTTTATAAAGCACCTAAAATGGATTCTCATTTGATCCTCAAAACAACCCTGGGAGGTAAATATTATTATTATTCCCATCTTACAGATGAGGAAACTGAGGCAAACAGAGGCCAAGTGACTTGCCCAGGAGTGTTGGAGGCAAGGTTTGCACTCAGGTCTTTTTGACTCCAAAGCCAGAATTCTCTCCTCTGAGACTTGGCTGCCACTAATTTCATCTTACTAGATCTGGCCCCCAATTCCAGTTCTCTAAGAAAGTCTTGCAATCTGACAGTACGATGGTAGCCAGTCCTCCTGACTTTGTGCCCTTTACCAATCTCCACCCGTGCCTCCATATCTTTTTCCAAGAAATGATGACAAAGTTCAAGGGCCCAGGGTCAAAGGCAGGGCTGTAGGGCCTGACAGCAAACTCTTCAGTTGGGCCCCCTGGCCCAAGCACAAATCCACTGAGCTACATTCTCATCCACATCCACATCTTGTCCCCAAGAAGAGCACAAGAGACTGTTTTCAATGTTTGGCTAAAATCAAAATAAATTCTCTCTTGGATTTACCTTTATCAACTTGTCTAGAAAAGCAGACCAGCAAAAGGGGGAACGGACCTGTGCTCTTCCCCACCTAAACACGTGCTTTGATTTTTGGCTTTTATGTTGGTCCTTTCTGGAAAGCATGACCCAATCCTGATTAAAGCATGCAGTTTTCCCGGCATGACTGCAGCCCCTTTTTAAATGACCCAGGCCCTTAGCCTGGAATCAAAGCCAAAATCTCTGGTTCGCCTATGACATTCTCGACCCTCTCTGGCACCGTGTACCTTTCCTCCACCAACAGCAGCTGCCTGGTGACTTGGCTCATCTGGCCCTTGGCTCTCCCTGATAACCGGGGTGTCAGCCACTTGATGTGGCGAAGTGAGAGCCGGGCCCCTCCACCTTCTCTGGGGTCAATGTCACCGACTGTGCCATCCTGCGCAGTGGGCAGTGCCTCACCCTGCTGGCTTCCACAGAGCCTCCCTATCACTCTCATTCTGGTAATGAGGACTAGGCTGGAAGCTCTCAGGACCCTGCTGCCAACCTCTACTGCCTGCCCTTATGAGCAGTTTGTGCTTTAAAAACAATTAAGTTGGTGCATCCTCATTTGTCTCTAACAAATTCCCCCCCCCCACTAAAATAGGAACAAAAGCACCCATTTCACAGGATTATTGTGAGACTCAAATGAGAGAATAAGAGGAAAGAGCTTGGCGCAGGGCCTGGCGCACAATAGGTGCTTTAGAAATGCCAGCGGCTCTCATTCTTATTAGTGGGGTAGTTCTAATCATGTGTCTCTTTGAAATCTCATTCTTGAGACTTTTCTCCAAGTCTGACCACTCTGACAGAGTTAAGTCCATGAGATCTTACCAACGCTCACTGTGAACTCTCTGAAATCTAGAAAGTGTCTTAGAATCTGCCTGAATTTCTTCTCCTTTATACAAATTCCAAAATAAAGTGGTCAAAGCCCCCAGGATTCTCATTCCTATTCAACAACTAATTCTTTCTTGTTGATGAGAATCAGATTCGGGAATGGAATTGTTACTATTGGTTCCTTCACACTTTGAAGGAGGAAATTATTATTGAGGGAAGTAAAAAATCAGCTTCTAAGCTGACAAATTTCCAGTCATTGTCCAGATAAGTGAAATTCCCCATCATTATGCTAACCGTGTGATGTTTCCTGAATTCTTCATTCATTTCTTCTTTTTGTCCACTCAAACACATCTGTAGTCTATTCTGACGATGTCACTTCACTTAGTGCCCCCATTTATATCCATTGAAAACACCCACAACCATGGTCCTCCCTCTGGTTTCTGGACTTTCTTACATGAACACAACTTTTCAATGTAAAATGCTATTACCCTGACCTCTGCTAAGCCATCCTGCTTCTTTTGGAGAAGGTGCCTGCGCTTTGCAGAGACCTATTTCAGTCATGGGTCTGAGTGACTCTGCTTGTGTTAGGATCTCTAGTAGATCTCACCCATCACCCCCACTTTGTACACTTATGTCCTGCCATTTGAGGTCAGAGCTTTTATTACTCACTCTTTTCTAAGATTTCATGTCCTATGAACTTCTGGGTCCCCAGGTCATGTTCTTAGATCTTTGCCATGGCTAGAGGGGCTTGCTTTGTCTTTCCTGTAGGCTCAAGTCCATCCATTACATTCATTCAACAAACATCCATAACACTGTACTAGATGCTATTAGGGCTAAAAGAACAGCATGAATGATCCCTGCCTATAACAACCCAGGAGGAAGATGAAGAATACACGGTGGCAGAGACCTTATAGGAAACAGTTTTTTTTTTCTCTAGGTCCCAAGTTTCTTATCTGTAAAATTCAAGCTTTCCAAGTTTGCTTGTCAACCTGACACCCACACGGCTGATCTCCCAGGGGATGGCAGGCCAGGGTCGACAGGCCTCATAAGCCAAGCCCATAAGCACACCAAAGTGGAGAAGACTTGTCAAACGGAGAGAAGGGGCCTGCCTTGAGAGGCCTGTCACTGGTGAAATGATGAGAAGTAGGAGAGAAGCACTTGCCATGTACCTCATTTCTGATCAGGTCCATAACACACCAACAAAGAGTATTTCATGATATACCATCTATTATTTCTTACAGCTTGCATTAAAAAAAAAAAAAAAAAAAAAGAAACAACAAACTTTTATGACAAGTAAAACTATTTCACTGGTTACTCAGCATGTGTCTCAGGAAGAGAGCCTCTCTTTGAGGTAAAATAGAGAGGAAAAGGAGTTGGGCATTTCCAGAGATAATCCCACCACTGGGACAAGAATTTTGTGTAGTTTTAGAGAACTGCTGCCACTATCCTCAGGTCTTTGAACAACAGACGCCACCAGCTCTCTTGGGCCTGAAATGAACACCTTCCTAGATCCAATAACTGTACCAGTGACTAGGGAGGCTCAGTCCCCCCCAGATTCTTACAGGGCCTTCGAAAGGTGCCATAAGCTATTGCAATAAAATGGCAGAACTCACCCTCATGGAGGTCTCTCCACCATGCGGCTGCTGCAGTCTGAAGACCTGAGCTACCATGTGCTCTGTGGAAGGGTGTAGCAGGATCCTGCGGGAAGCCAGTCCAACCATCACGTACCGCCCCATAGGGGACAGGCTCACAGAAATGGCATTGGGGCCTAAGGATGCAACACAGCAATGAGTTGTGGGCCCCGTCCTCACTTCGCTTTAAGGGTCAATGGCTCCCTTTATTGCATAAGGGTCTGCAAATGTCTCAGTCCCTCCCCAAATCTTCCTGAGAGAACTCCCACCACACAGTCTGGGTCTGGGTCCTGGCTACAGTGTCACTGTAATAACAAAAACCATAGAGCTGGATGGAAGGGGGATGGGGCAGGCCAACAAAAGGAAAGATGGTGTATGAGGAAAAGGGAGACATCTGTCTGATGTCAGATGTAGGGCTTGGGTTCAAATCCTGGTTCTAACTTTACGGAACTTCACTTTCCCGGGCCTTAGCAGTCCTAATGGTGCAGCAAAGTACTGGCTTATAGTCAGGAGCACTTGGGACTGAATCCCACTAACCTAAATTGGGGATGAGAAAGCCTGTAGGATTTACCTCACAGGGCTCCAATGAGCTCCTGCACCTAAAGTACTACATGAATATCAGTGATGATTTTAGCTCTAACAAGAAAGTGGACTGCAACAAGAGATGGTGAATTCCCCATCAGTGGAGGTATCCAAGCCCATGGTGGATTCTCCTTGGGGCATCAGGACACAGGATCAAAGGATGAAGGAAAGGATCTCAGAAATACCCCCAGCTCTAGATTTCTAGGTTTCCACCCAAGCCACGTCTTGTGGCCATTCCCCTTGGCCACACTGTGGAGGAACCTAAGTTCAAGGAGATACTGGTTCTGTGGTTCTCACCAAATCGTTTGGTATACAACATCTCGCCCAGATTGTGAGGTGCCAATGAGTATACTGCCAGGATGCCCTCGTCAGGAAAACCTCGCTGGCTGCTGGGGATGAAGGCGGCGAGCAGCTGGCCATCTGCTGACACGTCACAGCTGGCGTCATTGTAGATCTTACAGTTCTGCACCAACACATTCACAGAGGCTACAAGAAAGAGAAAGGGAGGGAGAGAGGGAAGGATGGAATGGAAAGGGGAAAGAGAAGTCAGAGAGAGAGGGGGGGAAGGGGTAGAGAAAGAGGAAGGGGAAAGAGAGAGAAAGAGAAGAGAGAGACACAAAGATAGAGACATACAGAGAGAGAGAAAGAGAGAGAGGAGAAGAGAAAAGCACACAGAAGAGAGACAAAGACAGAGAGAGAGAAGAGAAAAGCACAGAGTAGAGAGAGACAAAGACAGAAACACACACACAGAGAAAGAGAGAGAGAGAGAGAGAGAGAGGAGAGAGAGAGAGAGAGAGAGAGAGAGAGAGAGAGAGAGAGAGAGAGAAGAGAAAAACACACAGGAGAGAAAAAGAAACACACACACACACACACACGCAAAGGAGAAAGACACAAAGACAGAAACATACACACACAGAAGAGAAAAGCACACAGAAGAGGGAGACAAAGACAGAAACACACACGCAAAGGAGAAAGACACAAAGTCAGAAACACACAAAGAGAGACAGAGAGAGAGAGAGAGAGAGAGAGAGAGAGAGAGAGAGAGAGAAGAGAAGGGAAAAGGAAAAGAGCAAAGAAAGGGAGGGAGGAGAGATGGGGGAAAGAGAGAAAAGAGGGAGAAGAAAGGGGGTGGGGAGAGAAAGAATCATATTGGAGATGCGGTGATATAGAAAAAGTTGTAAAACTAGAACTCTACTGAATTGTTCTTAGTGATCAAAGTTCAGTGTGGAGTTGCCAGAGATACAAAAGGCTAAACCCCAAGGAAGAGAACTCCTGGAGGAATAAACTACTTGTCAGTCAGGAATCCGGGCATTTTGCCAGTCAAAAGTGTCATGTCCTTGCTGTGTGACCCTATGGAATCTGCTCCAAGCTGCCCCAGCCCCTGTGCCCTTTCCCTGCTGACCTGGGCAGGTTACAGAACTGGACAAAGCAAGCTAACTTTTCAGTCCTTTCTTGAGTGTTCTTTGCTAAACCTGCCTAAACATGGGCTGAATGGCCGGCGCACTTTAGCTCTATCCCATCCCTACCAGCAAGCTGGCAACACTCTGGTTTGCACTGAGAAGCAAGAGTACGTTCATTTATTTCTAGGTAAACAGAGGGATGGAGATGGCAGAAAAAAAATGAAACACGCAATCACTGTAGGCCATGTTGTGTGTTTCATTGTTGGTACCCTTTGAGGAGGAAGCAGATTTCTAGAACAAGAGGCTCCCTTCCTTAGCCACAGATTTGGCTCTTCCACAAACAGGGATGGATTTGCACAGCAGCCATCAGGCAGACTCTATAACTACAATTCACCTGCCCCAAAGACATGCTAGGCCCTTAAAGGGCCACGGCAAATTCCCACAGGGCTAAGCTACTTGAAGAGAAGGTGAAGCCTTTTGGGGGAAAGTCATTAGGGTAAGACAAGACTGTGTTTTCATTTTCCATTTCCCTGTATGTTGTGAATAAAGCCATAGAGATGACAGAGGAGATCAAAAAAAGACATCAGAACAAACTAACTGAGTTGTTGTGCCAACTCCAATTGCTGACACCTACAGTACAATTATGCACAAAATCAGGGAGGGACCACAAGAAGCATTCTGTTTGCTAACTAATAAAATAATGACAGCCAAATAGTCATTGCCATCACAATTAGGCCTCTGGACTGCTCAACTTCCAACCCACCATCTGCTCTAGTCCTGCGGCTGGGTTTAGCTTGTCAGCATCGAGACCAGCTGCTCCTGCTCTGGCATTCGCCCTCTTCCTCTATCGAGCCTGATCCATGACTATCTATCGGGAAAGAAGGAAGACAGACAAGGGGACGGGAAACTCTTCCTTATTGCTGAGTCACACAACCAAGAAGCAACTCAATAATCCTGTTTTTAACAGGTGAAGGCAGAAAAAGGTTGATGAGAAAAAAACATCAACCACAAAAGATTTGGAGCTGGAGGTGACCTTAAAGCCAATCCCTTTATTTTAGAGAAGAGAAAATGAGGATCTGAGGAGTTGAAGGGAATAGTGAATGGTGACATAGAAACAGCTCTCTTCATTCCAGAGCCTGCCCTCCCCTCTGTTGGTTATCTCCAATGTATGGTGTTTATATCATGTGTGTCCATCGCTGTTTACATGTTGTCTCTCCACTGGTCTTGAGGGCAACAGCTGGCTTGTGCCTTTCTTTGTATCCCCAGAATTAGCACAGGACATAGTACAGTTGACTAACAAAAACAATTTATCAATGTAGTAGCTATTCTCAATAGATAAGTAGTCAAAGGATGTGAGCAATCAGTTCTCAAAAGAACTACAAAC